>PISX010011956.1:0-62745 GCA_004024625.1 Mellivora capensis | reverse complement strand
CAATCTATACTTTTAATGCCATTCCCATCAAAATTCCACCGGTATTTTTCAAAGAGCTGGAGCAAATAATCCTAAAATTTGTATGGAATCAGAAGAGACCCCGAATCGCTAAGGAAATGTTGAAAAACAAAAATAAAACTGGTGGCATCTCATTACCTGATTTTAAGCTTTACTACAAAGCTGTGATCACCAAGACAGCATGGTACTGGCATAAAAACAGACACATAGACCAATGGAACAGAGTAGAGAACCCAGATATGGACCCTCAACTCTATGGTCAAATAATCTTCGACAAAGCAGGAAAAAATATACAGTGGAAAAAAGACAGTCTCTTCAATAAATGGTGCTGGGAAAATTGGACAGCTATATGTAGAAGAATGAAACTCAACCATTCTCTTACACGTACACAAAGATAAACTCGAAATGGATAAAGGACCTCAATGTGAGACAGGAATCCATCAGAATCCTAGAGAACATAGGCAGTAACCTCTTGATATCAGCCACAGCAACTTCTTTCAAGATATGTCTCCAAAGGCAAAGGAAACAAAAGCAAAAATGAACTTTTGGGACTTCATCAAGATCCCCAGTCCCATCTTGTTTCATTTTTCCTTCCCTGACCCCCATGACCCCTGCCCTGCCTTTCAAATTCTTCATGTCAGAGAGATCCTACAATAATTGTCTTTCTCTAAGTGATTTATTTCACTTAGCATAATACCCTCTAGTTCCATCCATGTCATTGCAGATGGCAAGGTTTCATTTTTGTTGATGGCTGCATAGTATTCTATTGTAGGTATGTATCACTTCTTCTTTATCCATTCATCTGTTGATGGACATCTAGGCCCTTTCCATAGTTTGGCTAATGTGTACATTGCTGCTATAAATATTCCGGTACACATGCCCCTCGGATCAATACATTTGTATCTTTAGAGTAAATACTTAGTAGTGCAATTGCTAGGTCATAGGGTAGCTCTATTTTCAACTTTTTGAGGAACCTCCATGCTGTTTTCCAGAGTGGCTGCACCAGCTTGCATTCCCACCAACAGTGTAGGAGGGTTCCCCTTTCTCCACATCCTCATCATTTCCTGACAGGTTAATTTTAGCCATTCTGGCTGGTGTAAGATGGTATCTCACTGTGGTTTTGATTTGTATCTCCCTGACCCCAAGTGATGTGGAGCACTTTTTCATGTGTCTGTTGGCCATTTAAAAAATAGAATAAGCAAAAAATAAATTTTAAAAAATTAAACTTTGAAAGACTAAAGAATCATGGGGTAAAAGCCATGAATTCTATGTATTGCTCCCCGAGCTCTGGAGTTCTGCAGTTCTCATTGATCGGTAAACTTGATCTTGGCTGGATGTACTTGCTGATCTTCTGGGGGAGGGGCCTGTTGCTGTGATTCTCAAATGTCTTTGCCCAAGGCGGAATTGCACTGCCCTTGCCAGGGGCCAGTCTAAGTAATCCGCTCAGGTTTGCTCTTGGGAACTTTTGTTCCCTGAATGCTTTCCGTACTGCTTTGGGGGATGGGAATGAAAATGGCAGCCTCCCAATCTCCAGCCAGGAGGAGCCGAGAGCTCAGGGCCCCACTCCTCAGTGCACCCTCGGAGAAATACAGTCAATCACTCCCATCTTCCTGGTCTCCAGCCGCACTCCGTGCTTACCCAGCCTGTGACCGAACATTTCTTTCTCTGGCACATGGCTCCGTTTGGAGTCTCCAAACCCAGCAGACCTGCAGCACACTCCCACATCACTCCCCTTGTGGGGGAGGAAGGTGTGTCTCCCTGGATTTGCCACTTGTGGGTCTCTCCTCCAAGAGTAGTGGCCCGACTGTGCCTTGGATCATGGTTTAAGGTAACCCCAAGCTGAGAGCCCACTCCTTGTCTCTGTCTCTGCAGCCAGCTTCCCCACTCCAACACTTGCAGCTCTGCTGCACTCAGACACCCCGGTCTTTTTGTGACCCTGAGGACCTGAGACCACACTGTCCCTGCAAGGGTTCCACCCCCTGCTTTGCCACTAGGGTGACATTGCTCAGTGGGGCATACTTCTAAAAGTTCCGATTTTGTGCTCTGCTGCTCTACCGTTTGCTGGGAGCTAGCCCCTTCCCCCGTGGTCTATCTTCCCGTATATCACCTCGGATTCACTTCTCTCCATGTCCTACCTTCCAGAATGTGGTCCTTTTTCGGTTCCTAGAATTGCTGTTCTTCTTCTCTCTGATCTCCTGTTGAGTTTGTAGGTGTTCAGAATGGTTTGATAACTATCTAGCTGAATTCCTGGAACCCCACAAAATTTAGGTGTCCTACTCCTCCACCATCTTGCTCCTTCCCCTGACAATAATTCTTGTGGGCTGGTCAACCCTTAGTCAGAGTCAGCCTGGCTCCAAAAAATTGATACTTTAGTACTTTTGAGAATTACAGTGCTGTTCTTCAAAGTTTTAAGAGTGGTTATAGGGAGCCAAATCCCAACCAAGCCTTTCACTAAAACAGAAAGGCTCCCTCATTTTCATGCTGCTCCATAGAGGAATGATCATGCTTCTTTCTCTATTTCCCTACTTCTTCTCCATCCCTGCCCATCTGCATTCCATGAGTAACGAAGACCACCGTTTTCCTAGCCCTCAAGCAAGAGACTCTGGCATGATCCATGCCTCTTCACTGCTTTGCATCCCTGTGGGTGCAAATTAAATTCTGTTTCTTCTGCTTTCACACTTATTCTGGTTATATATTGCTCCATAACATAACACTCAAACTCAGTGGCATAAGGTATAATGACCTTTTAACACTCACAGATTCTGTGGGCCAGCAATTTGGACAGGGCTGGACAGGGATGGCTAATCTACATGCTGCGGTTTGGGGGCACATAGATTCTGATTCAGCTGGAAGTGACTCAAACAACTGTAGGTTGGAATTTTCTGGAGTCTTCATCTCCTGGGTAGGATGACTCCAAGGCTGGGCTTGGTTGGAACTGTTGGCTGGAGAATCTATGCAGGCCTCTCAGTGTGGCTGGGTCTTCTCACAGCATGGAGCCTGGGTTCCAACAGGCATTAAGGGAACCAGGCAGAAGTGCATGGTCTCTTTTGATGCAGCCTCAGATATCACGCAGAATTGCTTTCATTACACTCCTTTGACTATAGGCAAGTCACAAAGGCCAACCCAGATTCAAGGAGAGGGACACCTTGATGGTGGAGTGGCAAGTTCTCATTGCCGAAGAACTTGTGGGATGGGAGATACTGTCGTCACCATCCTTGGAAAAGGAAAACTTGCTACAACACTTTTGATGGTCATTTTCTGACTACTCAGCAAAACCCCTCACCTGAGCCCTGGCTGTCTTCCAATCACAGAGCAATAGCCACCTCCACCACACCCTATTTCTTTCTTTTTTTTTTTTTAACACAAACTTATCATTTTGTATTTCTGTAATTCCAACATAGGTCTCACCAGGCTAAAACTAACCTGTCTGCAGGGCTGTATTCTTTTCTGCTGGCTCCAAAGCAGAACCCATTCTTTGTTCCTGCAGGTTGCTGGCCAACTTCAGATTTTTGTGGTTAGAGGACTGAGATCCCATTTCCTTGATGGATGTCAGCCAAGGACTGTTCTCAACTTCCAGAGGTCTCTTGAATTCCTTGGCTCAGAGCCCCCTTCCCCTATCTTCAAAGCCAGCAAATTGTGAATGGTTTTGTCCCTCTCACATGTTGAACATCTTCTGCCTCTTCTTCCACGGCATCTCCCCAACCTCCTTCTTCTGTCTTCTTCCATTTTTAAGGCCCCATGTGATTACACTGAGCCTACCCAGATAATCCAGGATAATCTCCTTATTTTAAGATCTGTAAAATTAGGGATGCCTGGGTGGCCCATTCTGTTAAGTGTCCAACTCTTGATTTTGGCTCAGGTCATGATCTGAGTGGTGCAGTCAATCCCCCCCCCACCCCTCAGGCTCCAGATTCAGCAAGGAATTTGCTTGAAATTTTCTCTCTCTGTCCCTCTCACTCTGCCCCCTGTCCCTCTCTCTAAAATAAATAAATAAATCTTCTTTTTAAAAGATCTGTAGAATTAATCCATCTGCAAGGCCCCTTTTGTCAGATAATGTAACATACAAAAACAGAGTACCAGGGACTAGAGTTCAGCCATCTTGGGTTAGGGGACAGCATTATTCAGTCTACCACAGTGATCCCAGATGACAGCACTACATCTCTCTTTCATTTTTTTATTATTGCAGGAAATACACATATATCATAACATTTGCTGGTTTTAGTGTACAATTCAGTGGCATTAAACACATACACAATGTTATACAACCATCGCTACCACCTATTTTCAAAACCCTTTCATCACCTCAAACAAACTCTGTAGCCATTAAGCAATGACTCCCTCCCCCGTGTAATTGCTCACTTACTTTTTGTCTCTATGAATTTGTCTATTCTGGATATTTTATAAAAGTGGAATCATACAATATTTGCCCTTTTGTGTCTGACTTCACATAGCATAACATTTCCAAGGTTCACCCATGTTGTAGCATGGATCAGAACTTTTTTCCTTTTTATGGCTGAATAATAGCCTAATGTATGTATGTACCACATTTTTTTATCCATTCATCTGTGATTAACACTTGGGTTGATTCCACCTTTTGGCTATTGTGAGTCGTGATGTTATAGACATGGATGTGCAAGTATCCATTTGAAACCCGGAATTCAATTCTTTTGGATAAATACCTAGGAATAGAATTGCAGGGTCACGTGGCAATTCTGTATTTAACTTTTTGAGGAAAGGCCAGATTATTTTCCACAGCAACTGCACTATTTTACATTCTCATCAGCAATGTGTGAGGGTTCTAATTTCTCCACATCCTCACCAACACTCCTTATTTTCCATTTTTTTAAATAACCATCCTAGCAGGTGTGAAGTGATCTCTTATCATGGTTTTGTTTTATACTTCCCTAATGACCAGTGATGTTGAGCATCTTTTCATGTGCTGATTTATAGGTCTTCTTTGGAGAAATGTCTATTCTAGTCCTTTGCCCATTATTAAACTGGGGTTGTTTGTCTTCTGTTGTTCAGTTGCAGTTCTTTATATGTTCTGGATATTAAATTCTTATCAGATACATAGTTTGCTAATAGATTTTCTCCCATTGTGTGGGCTGCCTTTTGGTAGCATCTTTTGATGCACGAAAGTTTTTAAGTTTGGTGAAATACAACTTATCTATTTTTCCTTTTAACACCTTTGTTTTGGTGTCATATTTAAGAAACCATCACCAAATCCAAGGTTATGCAGAAATTCCCCTATGGTTTTTTTTTAATTTTTTAAAAATTTATTTATTTGTCAGAGAGAGAGAGGGAGAGAGAGAGAGTGAGCACAGGCAGAGTGGCAGGCAGAGGGAGAAGCAGGCTCCCCGCCGAGCAAGGAGTCCGATGTGGGACTCGATCCCAGGATGCTGGGATCATGACCTGAGCCGAAGGCAGCCGCTTGACCAACTGAGCCACCCAGGCGTCCCCCCCTATGTTTTATTCTAAGAGTTTTGTCACTTTTTGCTTACATTGCGTTTAAGTCTTTGAACCATTTTCAGTTAATTTTTATATATGGTGTAAAGTAGGGTCCAACTTCATTCTGTTGTGTGTAAATAGCAAGTTGTCCCAGTACCAGTGGCTCAACAGACTATTCCTGCTCCCATTGAATGGTATTGGCACTCTTGATAAGAATGAATTGAATAAACACTTCTCTGTTTCTTGAGAAACTTCATTGTGGCTGCTTTAATTTTTCCCCCTTATTCTCATTAATGATGTTAATCCTATCCTCTGTACATCATGGTGTTCCTCTAAACTAAGGTTGAGGATCTTTCTCTCAGAGACCAGTGCTCAATCCATTTGGGCTCTCCCCAAATCCCATCATATTTCCATATAATTCTTCACTGTACTATACATTCTCCCCTGGTGGAAAATGTACAGTTGACACAGTCTGTAAGTTAGTCTCCTACTAATCCTCTCTTGGTGGCCGTTTAAGAGACTCCTCCCCCTGCTTTGTTACAGAACTAGCTCAAAGAACCTTTCTAGGTCCTGCTTTTTTTTTTTTTTTTTAATTCTGGCCCTGCTTCTTATTCTTCTCCCAATGTCATGGGTTCCACTTGAGGCCTCAAGTTAAAGATTCATTGTTTCTTTCATTCAACAAATACTTGTTAAATCCTTCTAAATGCCAAGCACTGGATTCAGGATAGAATTTTCCATTCTCTGCCCAATTTCATTGGCGTGGTATTTCATTCAGGTTAGCTTTTTTGGTTGCCTTCCTCAGCTCTGCCCCTGGTTGTAGTGTTTTAAATGCATGCCTATCTTTCCTCAAGTCTCTGACCGTCTACCCTAGGTGTGAGCCCTGCGTCCCCTGCTTAGCTAGAAACAGAGATTATACAATTTTCCTAAAAACCTTATTCTTCTCTTCCTGATCATAAAAATGGCCACCTTGGATTGACATCTGCTGTGGGCTGGATGTTGTGCTGGACACGTGATAGGTTATCTCTAATGCTTCTTCTCCCAATCACTCTTCCAGGCAAGGAACATAGCAGTCAATGAAACAAAGTTCCTGCCTGAAAGAAGTCTATGTTCTCTCAAAATCCTTGACATGACTCAGCAGGGTACAGAGAAATTAAGTAAACTGCCCAAAACACAGCTATGAAGGGGCAAAGCTAGAACTGGAACTTAATATTCTGATCCCAATGCTTATACTCCTTCTGCTACATCAAGCTACCTCTCATAGTCTCATTCCAGTCAGCAACTCACATTTTCTAACACAAAATTTCTCAACACCAGACTCTCACATTTTATAATCTATTAAAACCTTGATGAATGATAGCAACTACAGAATGCATAGCAGGGTACATGTAATTTGGAGGTTAACGAGCAAATTTTCTTCATTTCAACCTTAATTCTTAACATGCTTTTAAAATATACTAGTTAACTTTCCTGCTTTTGTTAGAATAATAATTGTTCTCCCTTAGAAAATTCAGTTTTCCTTTATCTTTATCATTTATCCTTTATCTTTTACCTATTATTCTAAGTAGCACTATAGAGGGGAAAAATGGAGTAAATCAGGTTAAAAATTCACTGACCTTAGGATATGTACTAGAAGGTAATTTTAAACTTTTTATTACACACTTGATATAAACCTATTTTGTCTTTTGTCTTTTTCTCAAAAAGTGTAGTGCTAAAGAAATGTGTTTAAGTATAAGTGAATAGACTTTGACTTAGTAGACAGTATTCTACTCCTGGCTCTGTTGCAATGAGATGAACTTGTGTAACTTTGGTCTTTCCCTGGGCCTCAATTCTGCCTTCCATAAAAATGAAAGAGACTGAATTTAGAGCATTGCTGCTTGTGTAGTGCTTTACATTTTTTAATGTAATATTTACATATTATTATCTGACTTGATCATAGCAACAACCTCATTATCCCAATTTTATATGTGTTTCAAATGACGTTCAAGGACATGCCCAAGTGGTGGAGACAGTGCTAACCCTTACCTTCAGACTCCAAGCCCATGCTCTTTCAGAGGCTAGAGGATCTCTAGTGTCCACTATAATAGTAACAATCTACAATTCTTACAGCCAGTCTAGTTGAGTTGTGATTTAGTCAAGGTCCTACTTACTCCTGCTCTCTTCTATCATCTTTCTAAATGTGTGCTAATATGCCCATCATCCTCATCAGTATGGACATAAAATTTCTGTCAGAGTTTGTTGGAACTTGGGTTCCTAGAAATCAGAAATTTTTCCTTTGCTTGTTTAGAAAATAGTTTGAGTATGAATCATTGATATTCATCAAGTGCTTCCTATGAGCCAGGCACCAGTCCAACTACTCTTAAGTCTTCAAACAACCCAAAGATGCCCATTTTTCAGATAATGAAAACTGAGGCACGAAGAGGTTCAGCATCTTACCCAAGACCTGATGGTGTGCTACATTGCATTATTTGCTCACAAATTTTTCTTCTTGCCATGTCCCCTCTCCATGGAAGAAATATACTTCCCTGTCCCATTGACATAGGTTTGGGCCAATGCAATGTTAGTTGGCATGACCACACGAAGAGGTTTTAAATGTGTCTGTGTGTTTTCTTTTTCAACATTCCCCTGGTTATTTGGAGTCTTTCCTGGTTTCATACAAATTTTAGGATTATTTGTTTCAGTTCTGTGAAAAATGTTGATGGAATTGCATTGAATGTGTAGGTTGCTCTGGGTAACATAGACATTTTAACAACATTTATTCTTCCAATCCATGAGCATAGAATGTTACCAGAGGAATGTTGACAAAGGAAACCAAAGCTGGTGGCATCACAATGCTGGACTTCAAGCTCTATTACAAAGCTGTCACCATCAAGACAGTATGGTACCGACATAATAACAGACACATCAATCAATGGAACAGAATAGTGAACCCAGAAATGGACCCTCAACTCTATGGTCAACTAATCTTCAACAAAGCAGAAAAGAATATCCAATGGAAAAAAAGACAGTCTCTTCAATAAATGCTGCTGGAAAAATTGGACAGCAGCATGTAGAAGAATGAAACTGGATCGTTTTCTTACACAACACACAAAGATAAACTCAAAATGAGTGAAAGACCTAAATATGTGAGAGGAATCCATCCAAATCCTAGAGGAGAATACAGGCAGCAACCTCTCTGACCTCAGCCACAGCATCTTCTTACTAGACGTGTCTCCAAAGGCAAGGGAAACAAAAGCAAAAATGAACTGTTGGGACTTCATCAAGATAAAAGACTTCTGCACAGGAAAGGAAACAGTCAACAAAACTGAAAGGCAACCTACGGAATGGGAGAAGATATTTTCAAATGACATATCAGACAAAGGGTTAGTATCCAAGATCTATTAAAAAAAACTTATCAAACTCAACACCCAAATAATCTAGTCAAGAAATGAGTAGAAGGCATGAACAGACATTTCTCTAAAGAAGACATACAAATGGCCAACAGATACATGAAAAAATGCTTCACATCACTTGTCATCATGGGAATAAAAATCAAAACCACAATGAGATACTACCTCACACCATTGAGAATGGCTTAAATTAACGAGACAGGAAATGACAAATGTTGGTGAGGATGCAGAGAAAGGGGAACCCTCCTACACTTTTGGTGGGAATGCAAGCTGATGCAACCACTCTGGAAAACAGCATGGAGGTTCCTCAAAAAGTTAAAAATAGAGCTACCCTATGACCCAGCAATTGCACTAACAGGTATTTACTCCAAAGATACAAATGTATTGATCTGAAGGGGCACCTGCACCCCAATGTTTATAGCATCAGTGTCCACAACAGCCAAACTATGGAAAGAGCTGAGATGTCCCTTGACAGATGAATGGATAAAGAATATGTGGTGTGAGCACCTGGGTGACTCAGTCAGTTAAGCATCTGCCTTCAGCTTAGGTCATGATCCTGGGGTACAGGGATCAAGTCCCACATTGGGCTCCCCGCTCAGCAGAGAGCCTGCTTCTCCCTCTAGCTCTCCCTCTGTGCTCTCTCTCTCTACTGAATAAATAAAATCCTTTAAAAGATTTTTAAAAAGAAAATGTGATATAGATATAATATATATATATATATATATGTATATTGGAATATTACTCAGCCACCAGAAGGGATAAATATTTACCATTTACATTAACATGGATGGAACTGGAGGGTATTATGGTGAGCAAAATAAGTCAGAGAAAGACAATTATCATATGGTTTCACTCATATGTGGAATATAAGAAACAGTGCCGAGAATCATAGGGGAAGGGAGGGAAAACTGAATGACAAGTCATCAGAGAGGGAGAAAAACCATGAGAGACTCTTAACTCAAGGAAACAAACTGAGGGTTGCTGGAGGGGATGTGAGGGGATAGGGCAGTTGGGTATTGGCAGTTGGATATTAAGGAAGACACGTGATATGATGAGCACTGGGTGTTATGCACAACTGATCAATTTTTGAACATTAAATCTGAAATTAATGATCTACTCTATGTTGGCTAATTGAATTTATTTAAAGATTTTATTTATTTATTTGACAGAGATCACAAGTAGGCAGAGAAGCAGGCAGAGAGAGAGGAGGAAGCAGACTGAGCAGAGAGCCCAACTCGGGGCTGGATCCCAGGACCTGGGATCATGACCAGAGCCTAAGGCAGAGGCTTTAACCCACTGAGCCACCCAGGCGCCCCGGTTAATTGAATTTAAATTAAAAAAAATAATAAATAAATGTGCCTGTGTGCTTTGACTTCCTTTACTTCTTCCATCCACCATGAGAGAATATACCCTGGGTAGCTATCTTCTCCAGAATGAGGAAATATGTGGAACAGTCCTAAACCCAAACTACAGCCTGGAACCAAGCCCAGCAGCTCCCAGCTGAACCCAAGAGAGCCACAGTCAGTTCCCTGGCTTGCAAGTGAGAAAAACAAAGGACAGGTGATAGTTATTTGTTACCCAACGTTCTTTAGGCAAAATCATGGCTAATCATGAGGCACAAGCAGAATTCAAACTACGTAACCTAAATCAATGAGAGCAACTGTTCAAAATGCACTCAGTTCACAACTATTTCACCAGGAGCACAGACTACCTGTGGTCAAAGTGTTGCACTTTGAAAGCATTATAGGATACAAAGGGGATGATCCTGGTACCATACAGAACAACTCAAGGCAGACAGACTTGTATTTATTTAGACTTGGTCTCCACTAAAAATAACTCACGGATTTCGCTCTTGGGGGCCACATAGCCCAATTCAATATATTCTGCAAACAGACTTGGCCGAAGAGATGTGCAGTCAATATCTTTCCTTAGATTTACTAATGGCTTTATTTTTCTTTTGCAATGGAATCATAAACTTGGGCAAGATATCCAGTTTTTATGATCCTGCACAAAGGACATGAGAAGCCTTATAATGGTTCTTCAAGATTTTTTTTCTCCTCCGCTAGCACCCGAAACAATGCTGTGAATTGTGTTCCACACCAAGTGGCAACCATAAACTTAAGTACTTGCCTCTGCTCACTCGTCTGACTCCCCTTGTCGGTGGGGGACTGAGTTGGACCATGCCTTCACTGCCAGATGGTTGTCCCTGTCATGCCTAGATGCCTGCCTCAAGATTCCCTAAGTCTTAGGTAATCAGGAATGTAAATCTATTCATTCACTCAGTAAATATTTATTGAGCATTTGTAGGAGGAGGCATTGTGCTAGACAGGCACTGAAATGTAATTTGCTCTTGCTTCTACACCATAAACAGGTGACAGAAGAGGATGCAAAATTGAGCTGTGGGCAGAGTGAGCCTATAAAGCTTTCTTGCCTCTTCCCTTCCGTTCTCTTGCTGCAAGTCTCGGTGTTGTCTCTACCCCTGCTCTCCCCTCCACCCCCAGGTGTCCTTCCAGTGTTTCCCAACCTGCAGGACCTCTGGCTAGCCCCACTCACTTCTATCCCCACACACTTATGCCCTTTCCACAGGCAGGGGATGGGGCCTCTATGTAACCCCCTTAAGTAATATCATTTTCCCCATTACATGTGACTCAAACTGTGTCTCAGAGGCACCCGGGTGGTACAGTAGCTCAAGCATCCGACTCTTGACCTTAGCTCAGGTCTTGATCTCAATGTCATCAGTTCAAGCCCTGCTTTGGGCTCCATGCCAGGTGTGGAGCCTATGTAAAAAAATAATTTAAAAAGGGGCGCCTGAGTGGCTCAGTGGGTTAAAGCCTCTGCTTTCGGCTCAGGTCATGATCCCAGGGTCCTGGGATTGAGCCCCACGTCGGGCTCTCTGCTCCGCGGAGAGCCTGCTTCCTCCATTCTCTCCCTGCCTGCCTCTCTTGCCTACTTGTGATCTCTGTCTGTCAAATAAATAAATAAAATCTTTTAAAAAATAATTTAAAAAAAGATACAAGGCACAAACTGCCTTGACTCCAGGAATCTGACACTTAGGGACAGCGGATGTTTTTGGCATATGTAGATAGGGTGTCGCCGTTGGTGGGAACGAAGGCGCTGTTGACAATGTCTTAGAGTGTAGAGGACAGAAAATGCTACCACTTTGGTTTGCTCAGGCTGCCTTAACTTCATGAAGCCTCGATCCCCTCACTTGTAAAATGAATACTGAATACACACACAGACACATGCAGAAAACCACCTGAATATCACCACCCCACCCCACCCCACCCGGAAAAGACGGGTTAAAGCAAAGTTTGAATATATATACTTCAGGGTTTTACACAACCGTTTAAAAAAAAAGTGGATTTATATGAACTCACATGGAGAAATAACTGTAAAATCTTACTGAGAGTAAAAAGCAAGTTGGTATATTCATGATCTCATTTTAAATGCAAAATATACATATTTATTAGTGCTTGCTGCCAGGAGGACCTGTGCTAAGCACTCCTCAGCTGTGGTCATATTTAATCTTCATAATAACTTGGCAAGTCAGGTTCTATTATTTCCACTCCCCCGCCCCACATTACACGTAAGGAAACAAGAGATGATAAGTAGCTTCCAATCCAAGTAAGTGTTGGGGAAAGGATCTGAACTCCATACCCCCTACTTTCTTCGAGGTATAATTCTCCTGCGGAGAAAACGGATGGAAAAAAAAGTAAAGCATGGTGCCTACTCTTCTCCCTGCTTAGAAGCTTTTAGTCCCTCCAGAACAGTGGTTTCTTATTGTGCGGAACTAGTGTAACCGGGGAAAGAAGAAGTAATTTCTGGGGTGGCTTCAGCAGCCCAACCATTAAACACCATTTACCCACATAGTGAAAGTTTTATTCCCCTGCTCAATTCTTTTTAAGCCTCTGATTGTATCACGACTGAAGTTTTAACTCAGTGCTGCTCTTAAACACTTGCTGATCTCCTTTTTTTTCTTTTCTTTTTTTTACAGAAAGCCAACTCCCACCTTGTCCCCCGCTCTGAGCTGGCAAGTGTGACTTCGTTACCTACTTAGAATTTTGGCACACTGTGCTGTTTTCCGTGTATTGATATCTATGGTTATCTTCTATATAAGGCAAGTGATACAGGGTATTCTTTTATGGTGATAATAAAGTGTTTCCTCCTTTAAGGAAATGTAGTTAAGACTCTTCTTCAGGGGTGCCTGGGTGGCTGAGTTGGTTAAGCATCTGCCTTTGGCTCAGGTCGGGATCCCAGGGTACTGGGATCGAGCCCTATGTCCAGCCCTTTGTCCAGCTCCGTGCTCAGCAGGGAGTCTGCTTCTCCCTCTGCCCCTACCCCTGCTTGTGCTCTCTCTATCTCAAATAAATAAAATCTTTTTTTAAAAAAGACACTTCTTGGGGTGCCGGGGGTGGCTCAGTGGGTTAAAGCCTCTGCCTTCAGCTCAGGTCATGATCCCAGGGTCCTGGGATCGAGCCCCGAATCGGGCTCTCTGCTCATCAGGGAGCCTGCTTCCTCCTCTCTTTCTGCCTGCTTCTCTGTGATCTCTGTCTGTCAAAGAAATAAATAAAATCTTTAAAAAAATAAAATAAAAAAGACACTTCTTCACCTAAGTGTGTTAATTTAGGGGAAAATGTTAATTAGGAAGATCCATGGTGTACAAATTACACCAAAAGTCAGTACTTACAGGACTAAAATCTTAAATACTTCACTGTGCTAAGTGATAAAGCAAACAGCCCAAAGAGCCATGAAACTGAACGTATCTGTTTACACACACCAGCCATTTGCTAAACAGTCGGTGACAATGAGAGAACACAAATAATAATGTTTATTTTAATATAAGTAGAATTAGAATGATAAAATGTAAATAAAGTTTATATATAGTCAGTAGAGAACTCAAAGAAGACTGTGGTTAAGAATATGATAGGTGATGCTTATTTAGCCCTTGACACAAGCCAGGCACTATTTTAAATATTTTACACGTATTAAGTGGCAACAACACTGTAAGAGAGGTCCCATTATCTCCACTCTCCCGATGAGAAAACTGAGATACAGAAAAATTACATAACATATCCAAGGTCACATACATTGTAAGTCTGACTCCAGAGTCTTTTCTCTTAATCATTATATGATACTACCTCCTGATCATAAAATTACTCTAAGTATTTATGCAAATTCTTATCCTTCTTCCTAACCGCTTACTGGGCTCCAGAAACTTTGTCCCAACTTTCAACTGACATGCCCATCATTACCTTGCCATCTGTAATCTTTTCTTAGAAACCCTGCCTCAACTCCCAGCACAGGAATGTTATGACAGGCCCATCCGGGTCATGGTTGATTGGACCACTGACATACTCCTGACTTTCTCCTCGGAATTCAGAATTGGAACACTATGAAACTCAATTCAAAAATTGAGCCATCAAGAGACTGCATCTTGGAAACAAAATCAAGTAGAGACAGGAGAGGGGTCAATGCCAAGGCAAACTAAAGCCATATAGGAGCTCAAGTTCTAGAGGTGGGGAAAAGCCACAAGAGATAGGACCAGGGAAGGCCGCCAAGAGAAAAGGCCATGCTGTGACACCACCCCCCACCACCACCACAGTGGTGGTATCCCAGTTCCCATCCCTGTACGGCCTGGACAGAATCCAGTTCTTATCCTCAAGTGTCCCTGAGATTGTAGCGTGTCACATTATAGTGAATCGTGCTTCACTTTAAGCTAGTGTGAGCAGATTTCAAACTCTTGCTATCAAACATGTCTAAACAAGAGTGAAGTTGTATACAGTAGATCTTGAGAGAAAATGTGGAGTGATAGTAGTAACATTGTGAGATGCCCCCAATCCCAGGATGGGAAAATGGTAGTCCATGCAAGGTGCTAAAAGCAACTGCTTAAGTTACAGCCAGCTGTCTCAACAGTCTCCCGTAGGACACCTGTCAAGTGTGAGGGAGTGGATTTTCAGGTAGCCAAATCTAAGGATATCTGAGGGAGTTGGTTGTATCTGGTGGCTTAAGTAAAGACTAACAAGAAAGAGACAGATTCCTTCCAGAGTGCCCAGCTGGAGGAAGATAAGGGAAAACAAGGCACTCCAGTAGTTTTCATGGGCTGCTTGCTCTTCCTGGCTTCAACCGTGCATCTCAGAGCAACACTGGAAACTCCCTCAGGTTTGAACCAGGTTCAACGGGAAACTTTATCAGACTCTACTGAGTGACGCTCTGGAAAGTCGTTCAGAGGCCTGCCGGTCATAAATAAATCATCTTGCAGAGATTATTTAAATTACACATCATTGGTAATGATTATTCAGGTGTAATGAGTTTAATTGATTACAAGAGTGGTTTTTTTGAAGATGATGTAATAACTTCAAACTGTTGTTTGAAGTGCACATGAGTGGGAATGCTTTAAAATTTTAAAGCATTTGATTTGCATTCGTTGTGAGAGATATTTTTAAATATGTAAACAGGACCGATGCTCTCCCATAGCCTTGGATCTCACTGTCACTGAAAGCAAAGGCTTTGGTTAATGCTCAAAAGCTCCTATTTTGAGGTTGTTGTCTCAAGCAAAGTGGTAAAGACCAGTTAGTTGGTGGGTATTGTCTTCTCTCAACCAAAGCGGGGAGAAAAGAAAAGAAATCTGGCCACCAACAACTCCTTAGCCAACTAAGGTAAGGCCAACATCTCCTCAGATGTGGTGAACAATTATGTAAACCTGCCTTCCATGTTCCTACCTCCCGAAGCCACCATGGGCCAACTTGGAGATCCACGGGTAGTCAAAATAACATTTGTTTTTATTTTTTTAAGATATTATTTATTTATTTGACAGAGAGAGACACAGCAAGAGAGGGAACACAGTGGCGGGGGTGGGGGAGGAGGGAGAAGCAGGCTTCCCACCAAGCAGGGACCTGATGCCGGGTTTGATTCCAGGACCCTGGGATCCTGACCTGAGCCAAAGGCAGAGGCTTAACGACTGAGCCACCCAGGGGCCCTCAAAATAACATTTAAGTAAGGATGTGTGGCAGCCATGGAGATGTACTTCTCAGATCTCCCGTCAACCAAAAAAACTTGCCATTCAGGGCCCTGGAGCTCAATGGGCAGACGGCCTCCAGCAATCATGCCTTCAGGAGCCACCTTAGCTTTGGGACTGAGGCCGAGCTCTTCTCAGGCAGCCCCAGCCAGTGACTCAGCGTGGCATAAGTCCAAGGACTGGCCATTTCTGCCTCACGGGGACTCCTCTCCCGGCAACTTTTCTCCGGAGTTCATGGTTGGGTTGATAAGACTTTTGTGGGAACTGCATCTCAGTCTGTGGGCTCAATCCTGCCTGATCCTATTTCGGCCCCCCTTTATCTCTCATAAGCTTTACTCCCAATAAACCTATCGCACTCCCAACTCCACTTCCGTTTGGGCCTTGCTGCAGATTCAGCTGCCACGATACAATTTCACTTTTTGCTGCTGCCATCCCTGAACCAAGACTGCCTCTATTTTCACAAGGAGCTGTTCAACAGGAAAAGAACTTGAATTTTAAAAGGCTCATAAAATCTTCTACTCCTGAGTTTAAGCCATAACCAACCCATTGTGTTCAAGGTCTAAGTGTACCGGGACCCACACGAGGAGACCACTGTGAGCCCAGCTGAACAGCACTATCTGGCTTCTAGGCCATGCTGGGTTCCTTAGGTTAAAATGAATGCCCTAATTGGAAAAGACTCAAATCTTGGTCATTGGAATGAGGATGTTATGAAGGAGCCAAAGGAATTGAAAAACTCTGAACCCGGGAGCTCCTCCAAAGCTCTGAGTCCTCCCAGCTGACAAATGTGTTGATCCCTCCAAACAGGAGGCCCAAACCTGAGGATGCAGCTGGACTGGTTACTGGACCAGGTCCCTCGGGGGTGTCAAGTACCAAGCTAGGCCTAGAAAACACAGCATGGGAGAAAGAAAAACCTGCGCTCGGGAGACATGCATTGCACGCAGAGTTGGGGAGGGTGGTGGGAAGCAAATGATTAAAGGGTAAAGTGTATTATGTGTTACATGGTTGTAAATGTTGTGGGAAAAAAATAAAGCAGAGAAGGGGGACAGACTGTGGGAACAGGAATGCAATTTTAAATAGGGTATCATTGAAGGCCTCACTGATAAGATGTCATTGGAGTAGGAGGTAAGGAAGTAAGCTGTGCATATGTAAAGAGGAGAAGCATTCCAGAAGGAAAGAATAGAATTTACAAAGACCCTGAGATGGAAGTGTGCTTAGCATAGTTGGGAAAGTTCAGAAGCCAGGGTGGTTTGAGAGGAGTGTGCAAGGGAGACAGTGGTAGAACATGAGGCCAGAGGGGGAACCAAATCAGATCATACAGGGTCTTGGAGGCCACTGTTAAGATTTTGACTTTGACTTTGGTAAGAGTGGAGGGGTTTGAACAGAGCAGTGATAAGATCTGGCTCACTGGAACAGGTTCACTCGAGTGCTGTGTGGATGACAGACCACAGAGGAGTTTGAATGGAAGCAGGCAGGCCAGTGAGAGGCTACTGCAACAATTCAGAAGAGAAATGACAAAAATGAGAGATGATCAAATGCTCAAAAGGGGTAGCAGTGGAAGTGGATTGGATTCTGGATAGATGCAGAAGTAGAAACCAAAGGATTCACTGATTGATTGCATGTGTAGGGTATAAGGAGAGCAACTGAAAGGACAGAGTCATCATTTCCTAAGAAGAAGGACATCGTAGGAGGAGTGGGTGTAGAAAGAAGATCAGACACTCCGTGTGGGAAATGTGAAGTGTAAGATGCCAATCACACACCCAAGTGGACATGTTAAGGAGGCAGTTGCATCATGAGAGAATTCTTGGGATCTGCTCTTGAGTTAAACTAACACCGCAGTCCACTAATAGCTAGGCTTCAATTCGAAGAGTGCCAGCCATTGTCAGAAAGAAACCATTTTGATGATGCACTCCCCCACACACAACCACACAAGAAAATCCTCCCCAGTCTTCTTTTTCCAATGTTCCATATCTCAGGAAGTGGTATGTCACCTATCTGAAACCCTAGAAGTCACTATCTCTTCCCTAAATGCCCCCCTCATGCATATATCCAGTCAACCCTTGAGTTCCATTTATTTTCCCTCCACTCTATATGTCTTAAGTCCATCTACTTCGTTCATCATTACTGCTATCCCTCTGATTCAGCTCGCACCATTGTTTACCTGGACCATGGCAGTAGCCTCCTAACTGGTCTCTCGTGTTCTCTTAGCTCTCTTCCAACCACTCATGATTCCACACAGAGAGGAAACGTTAACACACAAGTTTTCATAGGAGTGCCCAGGATTCCCCCCACCCTGCACCCCTGCCCTGTGACTCAAAATCTAGAGGATAGAAGGGTTAGAAACCCCCCAGACAGTTGTGCAGGAATGCAATAATTTCATAAGTGGTCATGGATACTAGCTAATAATGATAATTGACACTCTTTTGAATTGGATAATGACAAATAATGGTCATTGAAATGGAGGGAAAATTAATAAATTGGAACAAGCATACCAGAAAGGGATAGAATAAGCTACCTGTTTTAGCTAGAGAGTTCCCTTGATATATAAAGCTGCATTTGATCACAGAAAATAATGTCATATATTTCTTTCCACATCTGCCTCATGGTAGGTGATGTCAGCCTGGCTCAATGGGCCATTACCCTTCCATCTGGACATATTCTTTCCTTTGCCTGAATGTCCTCTCCCCATCCCAAACTGGATTGCTACTTGTCCTCCTTCAGATCTCAGTTTAAATGGTTTTAGGTTTCATAGAAACCTGTCTTGACTCCAGATTAGATCAGTTCCCCCTTATACCTGCTCTTAACACCTCTTCCATGTTTGTTTGTTTTAGAGAGAGAGAGCATGCACACATGAGCAGGGGTGGGGGTGGGAGAGAGGAATAGAGGGAGAGGGAGAACCTTAAGCCAGCTCCATGCCTGATGTGGGGCTTGATCTCACAACCTTGAGATCATGACCTGAGCCAAAATCAAGAGTCAAAGGCTTCACCAACTGAGCCACTCAGGCACCACTTTCTCCATGTTCTTTACAGCACTTCTCACAAGTGTAATTGTGCAAATACTCATTTCAGTCATGTTTGAATGTCTGGATCCTCTAGAATGTAAGCACCTGAGTGGGGATTATACCTGTCTTGTTCATGGCTCTATGCCAAGGACAGACCACAGGGTCTACTATATAGTAGGTGTTCAATAACCTTGTGTTGAATGAACAAATGACTAGGGATCTGGTATTTCTCCTTCCTTTCTCATACCCACCTTCTATCAGATAGTCAGCTTGGATTCTCAGGGAAGGTAGGTGGCAGGGCGGAAAGTTGAAAAAGGCTGCAGGTCTTCATGGTTCTTTTTTCTAAAAACCTGGTCTTTTGGAGATTTGCAGGTCTACAGTAGAGTTTCTTGAAGAAGCAGGTGAGAAAAGGACTCCCCTCAGACTAGGAAGAAGACCTATACCCAGCTTCTCAATAACAGCTTGGGGCGGGAGCAAGACCCAAGAGAGGTATGGGGGTCACATGGTCAGAGCCAGTGTATGTATTCATGAGGACCAATCTAAGAGGACCACATGGACCCTTACACACACACACACACACACACACACACACACACAATAGTCTAGTCCTGAGCAAGATCCCAGACATGGATGACGGCATTTGGAGAAGGAAAACCCCACAATGACTAAAGTGATATTTTAGAAAAATGTGAAGGTCATTTCTGCACTCATGGGTTTGTGAAGTAAGTTTCATTAATACCACACCCGTGCTTTATCAAAGATGTATTTATACACAGTTTAGCTTTTATGTCATGTGTAGTATATTCTAACCTAATGATTGAACGCTAGATGCCCCCACCCCCCAGCCGGGCCCCATATGGTGTTAACAAAACCTTATACTTGGCAAACACATCTGCCCCTTGTAATAACCTCATGAAATAGAAAGAATATGTATTACTCTCACCACTGTCCCATTTTGCAGGTGAAAACACTAATTCAGAGAGGTCAAACTTATGAACAAAAGTCACACAACTATGCTCGATGCAGAGTCGATCTTCTGACCCATAACTGCATAGAATTCTTTATGTAATACCATGCTACCTCTATTCATCAAAATGTTGGTTTATAAGAGCATTCCATTTCCTGACCACATGAAACAACTATGAGTTTTTGGTATGTTGGATCAATGTTTCCCAGCAAAGTTAATTTGCATTTTTCCAAATTTGGTAACAATTCTCAAATACTCTTTATAGAAGTGATGCCATATTATTTGTTCATTGTTGCTTCGTTGTTTAATTTTCTTGTCTGTTGGTACAACTCACCTTTTTTTCTTTTGGATGAGACATATTCTGCTAAAATTACCTGCTGTTGTTTGTGATTCTGGTGGTGGTGCTGCCAGCTGGAAAGAGGGGAGGCAGCTTGAGTGAAATTTTCATGTTTGATATCTTCGAAGTGAGGCCAACAATCACTTCCTTCCATTTTAAATTTTATAACACAGTGGGGCTACTCTGATTGTACAATGTGGGCCTGAGGTTTTCTGACGTTTCCCCAAACTCTGAGACTTGTTTTACAGTCACGACTGCCTAAAAACTCTCAGTGTCTTAGCAGACTGACTTACATGGTTACAAAGGAAGCTCACCTCCATGACATTCTCACTGAATAGAACATTTTCCCCCCTCTGGTATTCAGCTATGTTAATACCATTGGGAGCATGATCTGATGTTAGTCCTTCACTTTAAAATCGGGTATTGTTATTATAACAGCATTCCAA
This sequence comes from Mellivora capensis, assembly GCA_004024625.1. Taxonomy (NCBI): domain Eukaryota; kingdom Metazoa; phylum Chordata; class Mammalia; order Carnivora; family Mustelidae; genus Mellivora; species Mellivora capensis. The sequence goes on along the minus strand of PISX010011956.1, from coordinate 42,130 downwards.
GGGCATTTGTCATAAGAAAAATGCAATAGACTACTTCATCTCTTTCTAACATCTTCACATACAGGGATAAGTGGTTGGGGAAGGTTCAAAGTACTAAACAAAAATGATTTTTTGCAAATACCTTCATCAGTGACTACTTGAGGAATATGATGAAAACAGTCTGATCAAAGACGTGCTTTATCTAGCTCTCCATTTTTATCCAGAAAACAAGCATGCAGTTTACAATGAAAACCCATCTCACTGACAGACAGAAGGGTGATGATACAGAGTAGAGAATTCTGGGCCAGGAGGGCAGTCATGAGGACAGCCGGCCCAGTTTTGCTGCTGGCTTGTCAGCAAATCATTAACCTCTTTATGTGTAAGAGTCTTATTTGTGAAATGAAGATCCCTCCACCTGTTCTTAATCAAGTGTAAATGGATGTTAGGAGGATTAATTGTACAATCCCTTGAGCTCCAAAGGGGAAAGCGAGGTGTGGAGGCAGCAGCTGAAGCTTCTTAACTAGACACTATCTAATAGACCACTCTAGGAGCAGGTTGCTTTCACATTGACACTTCCACTTCCTTATTTAGGAAAGTCAGACCATCACGAATGAATTATTAAAGCAGAATTAGCCCGCCCTATAAAAAAACAAAGAACAAACTGGTGGTTTTCCGAGGGGAGAGGGGATGAGCAAAACGGGTGAAGGGGAGAGGGAGGTCCAGGCTTCCAGTTATGGAATGAGTAAATCATGGGGATGAAAGGTCCAGCATAGGGAATATAGTCAATGGTATTGTAATAGCACTATATGGCAACACATGGTAGCTATATGTGCGGTGAGCATAGCAAAATGTATAAAGAAGTTGAACCACTATGCCGTGCTCCTAAAACTAGGACAACATAGGGTGTCAACTATACTCAAAAAAATTTAATGAGGGTGCCTGGGTGGCTTGGTTGGTTAAGCAACTGCCTTCAGTTTAGGTCATGATCCTGGAGTTCCAGGATCAAGTCCCATGTCAGTCTCCCTGCTTAGGGTAGAGTCTGCTTCTCCCTCTGACCCTCTCCCCTCTCATTCTCTCTCTCTCATGCTCTCTCTCTCTCTCAAATAAATAAATAAAATCTTTTTTAAAATTTAATGAATTTTTAAACAACCAATAGCTTTAGAATAAAAAATAATAAACATAAGCACCATTTATCACCATATTAGTAGCTCCTAATCCATTAATCCATCAAGTTAACAACCAAGAAAAGAAATGCGGACGCATGGACACCGAACTCCTTTTTAAGGCATACAAATAGCTCAAGTGCATAAGATTCCATGTTACCATGTGGAATCAGAATGCAGAAATATAAAATTTCAAGTAAGTGTGTCTTAAAACATCATCAATCAAAATTAGACAAGCTATATCTGATCATTATATTGTTCTTATTAGATATATTTTAATGAATAATAATTGTTTTAATTTTCAGGGTTTTAAAAAGCTGGACTAAGGCAATAATATGAAAAGTTGAGAAGTCTTAGCCAGCACAGTTAAAACATTTATAGGATCTATCAGTTTTATCTCTTGGATAATTGTTACTATATAATAGCTAGTCTTATACCCTTCATAAACTTTCAAATTAAGCTTCTACATGCTCCCCTGATTCATAATTTTGTTCTTACGGACACAACTGATATCAGTTAAAGTCAAGTCACCTAACGGCTTGCTCTTCAAGAAACCCACTACTAGCTGCTCATCTTACTTAGAACGAACAATTATCTTCATAAGAGACTCAAAATGCACTAAATGTAGGCAAAAAGAGCAGATAATGAAAACTAACGAAATCAGAATATGGAATCCTCAGTCAAATCTTTGCCTGAGTGGACATTAGTGCCACCATTTCTGGTAATAGAACGAAAATGGCCAAAATCCACATTAAAGTCAGATTCTGTCATTCAAAACATAACACGGTTTAGTTGCTCAAAAATTAATCAAAACTTGTTTTAAGAAAAAGAAAACAATGCTTTCTTAGAAGCAAGCAATGGGCATTCTGTGAATTTAAGGCCCTCAAAATGTAACAGGAATATTAAGGTGCTATGTACACTCTTCTGCTTGGGGAAACTGGCTTCCAGAAAGAACAGGAGCATTGAATCAACTGAAACATAAATAAATCATGCTAGTATAGTATTAAAAGAGATATACTAGTTTTTCTTTTCTGTGGCCTCTGTACAATCTCTTCACTAGTTTGTCTCACTGAACAAAGGATTTATATAGTGTTCATTTTTTTAGTGCTGCATAACAAACTATCATAAGGTTAGTGGTTTACAACAACCCAAATGCATTTTCTCACAGTGCCGTAGGTTAGAGTCTGGGCACAGTGTGCCCCAAGTTCCAGCTCAGAATCTCCCTGGGATGACATCAAGGTGTCAGTTGCATCTGGGGTTCTCAACCAGGCCTTAGGGTGCTCTTCCAGGTTCACTGGTTTGTTGACAGAATTCAGTTCCTTGGGGTAGTCAGACTTAGATTTTCATTTGCTTCCTTGCCAGTGCCTGGGGTACTGCTCTCAGCTTCTGGAGGCTGCCCCTAGTTGTTTGCCATGTGGCTCCCAAAGGTGGTTCACAGTGGATGTTTGCTTTCTTCGGGGCCAGCTGGTGTCATGCTGCCTTCCTCTTCCATGACTAGCCAGAGAAAACTCTCTGCTTCTAAAGGGCTCACTGAGATCAGCTCCACTGAGGATAATCTCCTTTTCTTAAAGTCAACTATGCCATATAACATAAAAGAATCATGGGAACAATATCCTGTCATATTTATAGGTCTCTCCCACATTCAAGGGGAGGAGACTCTATAAGGGTATGAGTAATTAGGGGTCCTCTTAGAATTGTGTCTACCACATAGTTTCCAAAACATTTCCACATAGTTTATAATTTTACACTCTCAGAAACCGTATGCTTTTTTATTTTATTTTATTTTTTAAAGATTTTATTTATTTATTTGAGAGAGAATGACACAGAGAGAGAGAGTATAAGAGGGGAGAGGGTCAGAGGGAGAAGCAGACTCCCCACTGAGCAGGGAGCCTGATGTGGGACTCGATTCCAGGACTCCAGGATCATGACCTGAACTGAAGGCAGTTGCTTAACCAACTGAGCCACCCAGGTGCCCCAACCTTATGCTTTTTTAAAGAAAAAAAACAATAAAGAAACCAAGAAGGTGGCTCCTCTATGGTTCTCTTGCTCTTTGGTTGACTGCTGGTACTAATTATACAATATTGCAATTCGTATCAAAGGCCTAGAAATTAGATGTCTTGGGACTGGATTTATGTTAAAGATATGCTCAGTAATGCTAAGTTTCGTTGTTTGGTTTTGGTCAGTTTTAACCAACCAATTTATTATTTTTAGTTTGTAATAATAAAATCTGCTAGTAAATAATAATAATAATATAAAACCCAAGTGGGAATAGGACAAAGAAGGGAAGGAACCATCAATTACAGGATTCCTAATGTTGTGTCAGGAAAATACAAATGCTTCTCATGCATCATCTGTTTTCATTTTCACAAAACATTTGAGGTGGTAGACTTATCCCAGTTTTTAGATGGAACAACTAGGCCCAGAGTAGATGAGTTATTTGTGCAACGTTGCAAGGCAGGTAAGAAATCTAGCCAAAACTTGCCCCTACATCTTTGGATTCCAGTTTCCTTTTTTTTTTTCCGTTTTCTTTTTAAAATAGCTATTAGGAATAAGACCAGAACACTTCATGTCGTGTGTGCTTGACAAAAAGACTAGAGATTCTGATGTAACAGTGTCCCCAGGTGTAGTAAGTGAGTAGAAAGCTAACAGATATACATATAGGATGCAAATATAGTGGTGGTGCTCGGGGAGGGGTGGCATATAGAAGATCAACACCTTGGGCTGACTTTGTGAAGGGCAATTTGGTTCCAGCTATCAAAAGTACAAAAAGTGCATGACCTTGAATTTAGCAATCCCACTTCTGAGAACGTATCCTACAGATATATTTGCATGGGGGAAAATGAAGCATGTACCAAGTTAGGCCTTTCAGAACCTTTAGTAAGAGAGAAGAATGGGAACATCCCAATTGTTCATCCATAAGGGGGCTTGTTCAATAAACCATGACCCGGCCATACAACAGAATGCTGTGCAACCATAGAAAAGAATGAGGAGAATCTTTACACATAAAGATGAGGATTATTTCACTATTTTGTGAAGCGAAAAAGGCGAGATGCAGGCCAGTATGCATGGTAGGTTGCCATGTTGGTAGGAAGGGGGAAAGGAAGTACGGATGGGAGTCTGTATGTATATAACTTATAGGCTTGTGTGTGTGTTGGGGTGTGCATAACTTGTATATGCATAAAATATCTATGAAAATATACACGCACAAGAAAATTGGTAATAAGATCTACCTTCGGGCAGGGGAACTGGGTGGCTGAGAATAAGGACTGAATAGAACTGTGCACTTATATTCAGTATATACGGTAGTCCCCCCTGTACCCATGGTTTTGCTGTTCTTGATTCGGTTACCCAAAGTCAACTGCAGTCCAGAAGCAGATGGTCCTCCTTATGATGGATGGTCAGAAAGTCAGTAGTAGCCTAATCCGACGTCACTATGCTTCCGTCATTCCCCTCACTTTATCTCATCATGCAAGTATTTTATCATCTCGCATCATCCCAGGAAGGGTGAGTAAACTACAGCAAAAGAAGATATTTTTTGAGAAAGAGAGAGGCCATATTCACACAACTTTTACTACAGTGTATTGTTATAATTATTCTATTATTAGTTGTTGTCATTAATCTCTTACTGCACCTAATTGATAAATAAAGCTCAGTGTTATCTGTCATTTCAGGCATCTACTGGGGGTCTCGGAAGTATACCCCATGAATAAGGGAGGGACTACCTATCCACAAGTAGGTGGTCTGCTGATATGATAAAAGAATGCAAAGGGAAGGGGGAAAAGAGGCACAAGACATGTGGAAAATAGTCACATACAGAAATCTGTTTATTTGGCAAGGGACATGGAGTTATTTCTGAAATTTTTGCCCGAGGAGCCAATATTTAAATTTATGTCTTTGCCTATTAAGTCCAAAAAGGTAACAGTAAGGAAAAAATAAAAGTGAGTAGAAGCCACTGAAAGGAGGATAAGGCAGAGAACATTTAGGATTTAAATAAACAATAAAGCAGCGTAATAAGTCGGATGGAATGAGGAACGGGAACGTAAGAAAATCACTTCACTGAAAGCAATTACTACTTTGGGCTCCTGCCGGGCAGGTAGCACAAATTCAGTTTACTATCCCAAAACTTATCATTTTTTTACAGAACTGATACCTTTATACTTCTAACTAGAACATAATAAACAACCGTCCTCTGTTTTCCTAGAGCTACTCCAAATCTGGGGAGCCGTGTTGGGTGTGGAGGCTGTCACCGATGCAGTGGCAGAGAGAGGGGCAGAGAGGGAGCCTAGGGATCAGTCACTGTGCCCCACATGGGGTCTGTCACATACCCCAAAAAACCAAGCTTATCCTCAAACCTTTGACGTAAAGGTTTTCAAAGCTTGGGGATTCTAGACAGCATCTTCATTAAAGGCTTCCAGGAGGGGCACCTGGGAGGCTCAGTCGGTTGAGCGTCTGCCTTGGGCTCAGGTCATGATCCCAGAGTCCTGGGATCGAGCCCCGCATCAGGGTCCCTGCTCAGTGGGAGTCTGCTTCTCACCCTCCCTCTGCTCCTTCCCCCCACTTCATGCTCTGTCTCTTTGTCTCAAATAAATAAATAAATTCTTTATAAACAAAAACAAACAAACAAATAAATAAATAATAAAGGCTTCTGGGATTTGCACACGGAAACTTCTGCAGATCTCACTCTGTTTGAGCCCCGCTCCTCTGAGGCTGCCTGGGCAGTATTTAGTATCACTGGGTGGAAGGGGCGGGGAGGCCCGCTGGGGAAAAAACTGCAAGCTTAAAAAAAGGAGCTGCCTAGCAGTTCAGATAGGATATTTCCCTTTCTCCTATTTTCTCTGTCCTTAGAAGTATCATTGCCTCCTTTCAGAGCCAAGAAACTGTGAAATTGAAATATAGGTGGATTATGGTCTGTGTACCTAGGCCGTCTAGAAAGTAAGCTACTTGTCCTATGATGTCTATGCTGTCCTCATAAACCCGCCTTTCCATTTTGCACCAAGACACACCACCCAGTAGACCCTCATGGACCACCACCGATAAGTTCGCATCTTACTGGGTGCACAAACTGCTCCAAAGTACACTCCTGTAGCATTTTCCTGAAAAGGTCGCCCTTTTTCATTTATTTTGCATTTGCAAGTAAAAACTTCCCCCGGAGGTGCTATGACAACAGTGGCTCAGGTCTCTGTCCCTGAAATTGTGTACATCCTTTCCACCCACACTGTTACTAAAGAATTCAATTTCTGAAGTGTGCCCTTTATTTTTGTCCCTCCCTCTCCCTCAGAGCCCTCAGGGGGTGGAGATGTAAGTGATTAAAATCTGAAAGAAAAAAACCCTAATTGGCATTCTAGCTTTAAGATGAAATTATTTCGGGGCAGCACTCTATCTAAAAGCCGTGATGCGTAATGGCACCTGCACCTTTTGCCCAAGCGAGTTAACTCAATGCATTGTACCTTCCCGGTTCACAGGCAAGTGGTAGCTTTATGGAATTCCATGTTTAATCAACCCACTGGAGACAAAGAAATCTTTTCAGTTTGGTCACTGACTGCTTATTGGATGGGTTTAAGTTCGGGGAATCCAAGCGAACCCCTACGTATTTGCACCCACGTTGCTGGGGCAAAATTAGGCAAAAGCAAAGAGACCGTGAGGTCTGTAAACACAACCGTCAGGTAAGGCCATAGAAGGTGGCAGAGATTTAAAACCAGAAGCCAAGCGTGCCAATTGTTGCATGTTTTAAAATCCCAGAGGACAAAGTGTGTAGGCAGCTGTCACGTTGGGAGGGGTTTGGAAAGTTTCCTTTAATCATCTGAGACTCAAATCCCCACTGCTCATTATGAACTCTCTGGATTTGAGAGATATTTTGTAAGTAAACTCTTAGGATTCAACTCAACCCTGCTGACCCTGGTTGGTTGGCTCGCAAATTACAGAGCTCATGAAAGCTACCTATGGGAGCGAGACTTACAGGATAATTTATCAAAGTAAAATGTAGGTCAAGCATAGGCCTGAATTTGGGCTCGCCCAGAAGCAGACTCTGAAACAAGGACTAAAGTATAAGTATTTCATTTGGAGGGTGAATGAGACAATCCGTAGCAGTGTGGAGAAGTGAGACCAAGAAGGGGAAAAAAAAAAAAAAAAACAAAGCTGCCTGTTTCCGCTGTGGACAACCTGAACTCCAGTTCACTGGGGAGCTCTGGGAGCCAGTGGAATGCACACAGACACCTCAGACTTATTCCTCCCAAGGGCCTAGGGAGCTGGAGTATTTATACACGAATTCTTGTCATTTATTGGCTGAGCAATACTCCCAGGAGAGCATTAATTTCTTGGCCCTTCTGGTCTGCCTCGAGGATGGCACGGGGCCTCTGGAGGACAGAGAAAACCTTTGAGCCAGTGTGCTAGTGATAAGAGTGAAGGGATTTGGGCAGGGCAACGCCAGCAACAGCTACCCCCTCCACCGTGTGCTGCAGTTTTCCACCGAGGTAATGACTACGACTGTGTGTATGAATCCTTACCCATGTCCCTACTGACTTTTAGCCCCTAGCCCTTTGCACAGAGCTGTCACATGGTAACTCCTAAACCATATAGGCTGAATGAACCAAAAAAGGATCCATTCCAGCCATTGTTATTACTGTAATTTAAAAGATGCCAAAGCTCGTCATCGCACAATTCTGAAACTGTTTCCAAACGTGCTAACCTCCCCGAACGGCACCTAAAATAATCCCAAGCAGGATGGCTAACGGTATGAGGAAATGGCAGTTTGCACACTGTTAGTGTGCAAATAGGAGCAAGCTTCCCAGAGACCGATCTGTCAATATTTATCGACACTTCAAAGGCCCATGTTTGGGGACTCCTCAACCACACTAAAAGGAATTTATGTTAAGGCACCCTCGCATAAGGGCACAGCGATATGCATCTAAGACGGCCCCTGCAGCTCCCTTTGTAATAGTGAAAAACAAGAAAACAAGATAACTATCCATCAAAACCATAAAGGTTAAAGAAATTATAGTAAATCCATATAGCAGACAGCCGTGCATACCATGCAGGCATTAAAAAGAATGAGATATAATGTCCAATATTCCCAAACAGTATGTCCAGAATAATCCCATATGTGTCAGGTCATGTGGAGGTCAGATATTCACACCGGTAGCCTTATTGGGACAAATAAGGAAAACCTGCAAATCAAACACCTGAGTTTCCAAATCAATGAGCTATCATAGAGTCTTTTAATTTAATCTAGCCCTTACCCTCCACATAAACTGATTGGCTATTTTGACAACTACACATCACATGTATTTCACCCTTACCAAAAATCCCATAAAGTGAGTGCTAACACTCTCTGTCGCACTCCCTGTCAGTGCCCTATTCATATTCCATGACCTACCCCAGAGGTCCCCTGTGGTAAATTTCACTAAAGGCCCTGCTTTTTGCCTGTCTCTCTTATTTCTTTTTAAGATTTATTTATTGGTCAGAGAGAGAGCACAAGCAAGGGAAGCATCAGGCAGAGGGAGAAGCAGGCTCCTCGCTGGGCAAGGAGCCCCATGCAGGACTCGATCCCACGATCTTGGGATCATGATCTGAGCGGAAGGCAGCCCCTTATCCAACTGAGCCACCCAGGCGTCCCTTCTTGCATCTCTTTGATCTGGAGGCAGGAGCCTACTTGACCTGCATGAAGCACAGGAGGGAAGTGTCCAGGAATGACCTTCATGCAATGAGCGACGGGCGTTGGTGGATACATATCCAGCTTCCTTGGCTCCCAGGGGGAACGCTTTCAAGCTGTGTTCCACACAGTCTCTCAGAAGCTCTCCTAGAGAACTGAGCCCTTGCCCACAGCACTAACCTGCTCATCAACATACCCTTCATTGGCTTTCTCCTTTCCTTACCTCTCTTTCCCCCACTCCTTCACTGGACTTCCTGTAAAATCCTCCCAAATGAAATCTTTGCACCTAAATCCTCATGTGAGAGCCTGGTAACCAAACACTCACCTCATGGTCTGTTTGGACTACATCCCAATTTAATAGGTTAAGAAACTGAAACTCCTAAAAGGTTAGATCATGCACACCAGGCCGTAAGCCACTAGGCAGAATTATATGAAAATGCCGTTGCTATGGATCGCCAATGGTCAAATACCCGCAAACTCATGTTTGAACCTAACACTAAGTATCAGGGCAGAGGTTTGAACGCAGATCAAGGACAAAGCTTGTGGTTCCAAAAGCGGTCCTGCTAGGTGTAGCCCAGGGCAAAATAAGCTGTGCCTCAGTAGACAGGAAAGATACACTATACACATTTTGCACCCTGGTTACCAGCCTGGGTTTTGGATTGAGTCGGACCTGGGTTCAAATCCTGCCTCTTACTAGTGTGCAAAGTTGAGAAGTTAATCTCTGGGAGCTCCCATTTCAACACATATACAATGGAGCTGCCTCATACACTCCCTGGAAAAATCATATGAGACTGTACAGCAAGTTCCTGGCACATAATAAGTCCCCAATAACTGGTTACTTGCTCAAAATGGAAAAAAGCAAAAATCCTGTTTTACTCTTGATGGCAATGAACAAAAACTTAACTCAAACAAGCTTAAGCAGAAAATGGCTTGTGTTGGGCCAAGAGACCAAACAAAGACTATAGCTAAGCTGGCCTTGGGTGACTGGATCCAGGGACTTTGCACCTCCTCTGTCCACCCATCATTCCTGCTTCATTCTGAGACATTCTTCAGGTGTCCATGCACTCGGTTGCAGCTGACAACTGACGGAAAGGGAGCTCTGTCCCAGGGGAGGTCTCTGGGGGAATCCAACTTTGACTCATAAGCTCTGGACTAGTTCCTGTGGCCGAAGAAGGGTGGTCAGACCTGGGTCATTTATCCATTTACTGGATTGGGAAGGGAAGGGAGGACCTGTTACCAGCCGAAGTATGGAAAAGGAGCTCTTGGCGGACAAAACCCAAACCTGCTCATCTCAATCTGAGCAGTCATTAACATACACAGAAATAGGGTTTTTTAATTAATAGATTTTAATTTTTAGAGAGGTTTTCAGTGTAGAGGAAAATAGAGCAGAAAGTACAAAGAGTGCTATTTACTCCCTCTGCCAACCTCTGACCCCTCCAGCTCTCTATTTTTTTAATTTTTATTTATTTATTTATTTGTCAGAGAGAGAGAGAGAGCACAAGCAAGCAGAGTGGCAGGCACAGGCAGAGAGAGAAGCAGGCTCCCCGTTAAGCAAGGAGCCCGATGCGGGACTCGATCCCAGGACTCTGGAATCATGATCTGAGCTGAAGGCAGACGCTTAACTGACTGAGCCACCCAGGCATCCCTCGGCTTTCTATTAGTAATATCTGACCTGAGTGTGGTACCTTTGTTACAGTTGACAAACCTGTATTTGTACCTTATTATTTATTAAAGTCCACGGCTTACATTAGGGCTCAATCCTTGTGTCACACGGTTCCATGGGGTTTGCCAAATGCAGGATGTCATGTATCCACCGTTACGGTACCACACGGGACAATTTCCATGCCCTCGACACCCCCTGTGTTCCCCCATTCGTTCTTTCCTTCTGTCCTCCCCACCAACCACTGATCTTTTTGCTGCCTCTATAGCTCTGATTGAAGACCTATTTACAATAAACACTTGCAAAGCATTCGGAAATTGCAACACCTCGCTTAACCGAATTTCCCACCATTTTCAGAAGACACCATGGATACTCTTTTACAAACTGATAAACTTCTTTTTTTAAAAAAAAGAAAGGATTGATTGATTGATTGATTTCAGAGAAAGAGAGAGCACATGCATGAGTGAAGTAAAAGGCAGAGGGAGAGAAAGAGAGAGAGAGAGAGAGGATCTAAGCAGACTCCCCACGGAGCACAGAGCCCCTCGCTGGGCTTGATCTCACAATCTGTGATATCATGACCTAAACCAAAATCAAGAGTCGGATGCTTAACTGACTGAGCCACCCAGGTGCCCCCGAAACTTCTTCAAGTAGACGATTGCTATAGCAAATCTTCTTGTGTCCTCGCAAATTCTTACCCCAATTTACTTCTTCTCGTCCTTCTGCATTTGAAAGCCTCTCTCCCTCAATTCTGGCATCTTTGGAGCTGCAAAACCCATTGCATTTAGATTAATGTAGTGCCGAATCATTGGAGATCAAAGCTGCTGCCCTCAGCATGATGTTGGGTTATTGGATAGGTAATTCTTTTGTGGCTTGGTGAGGGGGTATTTTTCAGGAGGACGTAGTAGCGGGGACGTTGTTTGGCACTTGTTTTGTTGTTTTTTTTTTTTATTTTTCCTCCAGTTTTATTCCCCATCTTAATTGCTGTGGGAACTGACTTAGCAGCTGTAACGTCACTCACAGCCTCTTGATATTGCTAGAAACATGTTTATTTCTTCTCTTCATTGCTTCCTTCAGTTCCCCCAACCTGATTTCTCTTCCAAAGCATCTTGTTTGAAAATAAACAAACAAAAATGTATTATAAGGAAAACCCATAACTAAGAATCCATGCTGCATTCTTCATATTCAAAAGCACTTTGGAGATCGCCTTCATTTCTACCAACAAATAAACCTTTTCCCAAGGCTTACACAAAGGCACCACTTTGAGAGTGTATAAAGAGACTGGCAAATACTGATACCATATTAAAACGCTGATGTTATCATGTTAAAAAATTATACAGATAACACATAAGGATTATATTGGCTGAATAATTTGCTTAAAGATATTTCAACTCCGCTTTATTACATTCTTTTATTGATGGTATGTTTAACAATGTTAGAGAGCTTCGCAGTGATTTTTGTCACACGGTTCTCTGTGAAAGGGAGAGGGAAAAGCGAGAATAATACTATAGTTTTTAGGGCCATAGCAAACTGTTCAGTTCAGGCGGCATGGATTGGGTGTATTTTGTGGCAAAATGCTAAGATTCGTGAGTATAAAGGCATAGTCCACCTTTTAGACTGCAGTGTCTAAAAGCCGATGGTGAGATGGACTTTGGGGTCCATGATGGTCATTAGGGATCAACAACTGTGAAGGGTGCAGGACTGGGCAAGGAGAGAAGTTGAACTACAATGCAAGCCTGATAGTCTCCCCCCAGCTGGCAGGGGGCTCTGGAGCAAGAATTGTCCGTCAGCGTTGTCCTATATGTGGCTGGACTGGCTGGGACTCTATATTCCCAGCTTGCTCATTCATTGAGTGTGGGCTGCCCAGGAAGAGGCATGACCTAGGGCCAGGGGGTTGTCTATTGTCCCCGAAGGGGCTGACCACGTTTCCTGCATCTGGACTGCAGGTCCTTCCTCAAAGGCAAATATGGGCAGAGCACCTCTGTGTCTTCCACAGTGTGGTGGGAAAAACAGATCCAAATATAATTTATCACAATATGGGAAAATCTACAATAGATTAAATAGCAGGCAGGTTGCCGCAGGAGCACCGAGCAGGGATTGGGCCAGGGAAGCAATCAAAAAAGCACCTAGAGGGGCGCCAGAGTGGCTCAGTGGGTTGAGCCTCTGCCTTCGGCTCAGGTCATGATCTCAGGGTCCCACATCGGGCTCTCTGCTCAGCACGGAGTCTGCTTCCCCCCTCTCTCTGCCTGCCTCTCTGCCTACTTGTGATCTCTCTCTTTTTTTCAAATAAATAAATACAATCTTAAAAAAAAGCACCTAGAAAGAGGTAACCTTTTGGCTAAACAGAAGCAAGGGGCTGAAGAAGTGAGGGAAGATTTGCATTTTCAGAGCATATTTTTTCCGAGGCTCTCAGAGCGTTGACTTCCTTTGGTACTTTTCTGGGTTGGGACTTCGAAGAATTTAATTATTTCCCTCCTGCAGCAGGATGAAATAAGCTATTCGAGGTCATTTAAACATAAAGCCATTGGACGCCTGGGTGGCTCAGTCGTTAAGCGACTGCCTTTGGCTCAGGTCATGATCCCAGCGTCCTGGGATCGAGCCCCGAGTTGGGCTCCCAGCTCAGCGGGAAACCTGCTTCTCCCTCTCCCACTCCCCCTGCTTGTGCTCTCTCTCACTGTCTCTCTCTCTGTGTCACATAAATAAACACAATCTTAAAAAAAAAAGCCAAAAAACACAAAGCCAGGAAGAAACTTGGGTAGTCTTTGGGGCTCCATATTTTCACCACTAACTCAATGGCCAGACTCAAATGGTTTGTCAGTTGAGTAAAATAGTCCACTCCACAAAGGACAGGCTTGGTGAGGTGTTCTGGAGACTGCACACTGAGGTTGTGCCTAGTCATCAAAAGTTGAGCTTCCATAGGTTTGTTGTCTACTATATGATATCTAGCCTTCCAAAGAGATCTAGGCAACTGACAGAATGTCTCACATTTTTAAATGAATTTTGGTCTTGGGTAGACACAAACTAGTAATTACTATCAAAACTGTACAAAGAGGGGGGCCTGGGTGGCTCAGTGGGTTAAAGCCTCTGCCTTTAGCTCGGGTCATGATCCCAGGGTCCTGGGATCGAGCCCCGCATCGGGCTCTCCGCTCGGCGGGGAGCCTGCTTCCCTTCCTCTCTCTCTGCCTGCCTCTCTGCCTGCTTGTGATTCTCTGTCAAATAAATAAATAAATAAATAAATAATCTTTTTTTAAAAACTGTACAAAGAAGAAGAAAGTGACAAACAGTGCCCATGGTGGTTATTACCACCCACGGAGCTTGTTTCTTACCACCAAAATTTGCAGAAGTGAGTTCCTGTTCTCAGATTTTTGCCTAAGGGGATGAAAAGGCCATTGTGTCTATGTGTGACAATGATGACAACCAGGGCGAGCTTCCTGGGCATTCCGCCTATGCACTCACACGGGACCCTGTGCTTAGAAGAAACCTCACACTTTGTGGAGTGCTCTGTTGTTGTTGCTATTGTGGAATCCTTAATAATTTTACCTTTTTTTATGAAGATTCTATTTATTTATTTGAGAGAGCAGAGGGGCAGAGGTGAGGGAGAAGCAGACTCCCCACTGAGCAGGGAGGACAACAAGGAGACTCTGAGACCATGACCTGAGCCAAAGGCAGACCCTTAACCGACGGAGCCGCCCAGGTGCCCCAATCCTTAATAATTTTAGAACAAGAGACCTATGTTTTCATTTTACACTGGGCCCCACAAATTATGTAGTGAGTCCTGATTACAAACAATTACTTAAATTAAGAAGCAAGTTTGTTTCCTGGGTCTATGCAAAATATAGTATTAATTGTTACTATGGCATTTGAATTTTAAGACCTGAAAACTGGAAACATTTTGCCTTTTTGTCTTGTATGTGTATTTAATTAGAAAACTGCATGTTCATTGTGGAGTATTTGATGAATACCTAAAGTATAAGGAAAATCACCCAGAAATATTCCCTCCGTGTGCCCCCTCTGTGATTGCAAAGATATTATTAATAATATCTTTGATTAATCTCTCTTTGATTATTTCCTGTAACATTTAAAAATTTTCTAGAGAAGTGTGTCTTGTACCAGATTCCCAAACTAAGGATATGAAAAGAGTATAGCAGAAACCCACTAGAATGCTGGAAAGGTCTTCGGGGGGAAAATGTGAGAAATTATCAGGGCAATAAGAATTTAAAGATGTGTGTTTTCAAGACAGCTCCAAGCACCCAGTGAAAACCCAGAGCTCAGGGTGGCTGGGTGGCTCAGTGGGTTAAGCATCTGCCTTCGGCTCAGGTCATGATCTCAGGGTCCTGGGATGGAGCCCTGCCTTGGGATCTCGGCTCAGTAGGGAGTCTGTCTCCATCTGCCCCAGCCCCTCCCCCCTTCATGCTCTCTCTCTCTCTTTCTCTCAAATAAATAAATAAAATCTTTAAAAAAAAAAAACAAAAACCCAGAGTTCAGCTCTGCCTCTTAGGGCTTCCCTCCCCAAAGTGTAAGCCTAGTGGGAAGGACTCAGGGGAAACTGATGTCTTAGCAGTATCCCATTCACACTTATCTCCAAGTCTAGCACAAGACTTAAAAAAAATATTTGTTCAGTTAACAATGATTGGAGGATGATTTTGACACACAGAGAGGTAGTAGCAGAACAGTTTAGCAATAGGAACAAATAGAGCGAAGCTAGGAAAAGAGGAGGTGTGTTTGGAGTAGACCAATAAGAATGAAGTTGTGGCGGGCTGAATTAGCCCCCTGCCCCAAGATATCCATGTCTCTAGATCAGGAACCTGTGAATATGTGACCTTACATGGCAAAGGAACCTTGCAGATGTGACCAAGTTAAGGAATTTGAGATGGGGTGATTATCCTGGTGGGCCCAGGGAGAGAAAAAGATAGAGAGACAGAGGGGAAGATGCTACAGTGCTGGCTTTGGGCATGGCTGGTGGGATCATGAGCCAAAGAAGGTAGATGACCTCTAGAAGTTAGAAAGGAAAGGAAACAGATTCCCCCTTAGAGCATCCGGAAGGAACCCAGTCTTGCTGACTCCTTTTAGGACTTCTGACCTCCAGAATTGTAAGAGGAAAAAAAAAGTATGTTGTTTTAAGCCACTAAGTTTGTGGTAATTTGTTACAGCAGCAATAGAAAACTATTACAGAAGGTAAATCAGGAAACGGGCAGATAATTCTGGATAGATCAAGTTTTCAAGTAAATGAGCATCTTTTATTCATAGTATAGTGATGAGCTAGTCTTAATCCCCACAGAAATCAGGAAGGGGCACAGACTGCCACATCATTAGGTATTTTCACTCATCAAAGAATATTGTGGCATCTCCTTCAGGAAGAATCTAAAACCTGGAGGTTTTATTTACTTTGGTATGATTTATGTACAATCCCACTAAAAGTGGGGCCAACCCTAGACACTTCTGAATTGCACCAGTCACAAGTGATCTTTCAGTAGTTTTACCTGTATTTCCCTATGATGGTAAAAGGCTTAGGAGCAAAGCCCAGGGGATGCTACCAGGGAACACATGCTTAAAAAAAAAAAAAAAAAACAAGAAGGGGGCTCCTGGGTGGTTCAGTCAAGTTAAGTGTCCGACTCTTGATTTCGGTTCAGGTCATGATCTCAGGGTTGTAAGACTGGGCCCCACATTGGACTCCCCATTCAGCATGGAGTCTGCTTGAGATTCTCTCTATTTGTCCCTCTCTGCATCTCCCCACCCCACACACATTCTCTCTCAAAACAAAAACAAACAAAACAAAACAAAACAGGTTAATTGGGGAAAGTCTTTGCCTAGAGTTTGAATCTAGCATTATAGGACTAGCTTTCCTGTTAAGATATTCAACAACAGGGGCACCTGGGTGGCTCAGTGGGTTAAGCCACTGTCTTCGGCTCAGGTCATGATCTCAGGGTCCTGGGATCGAGTCCCGCATCGGGCTCTCTGCTCAGCGGGGAGCCTGCTTCCCTCTCTCTCTCTCTCTCTGCCTGCCTCTCTGTCTACTGTGATCTCTCTCTGTCAAATAAATAAATAAAATCTTTACAAAAAAAAAGAAAAAAAAAGATATTCAACAACAGATTTATAGAAAAGAAAACAGGCAGATTCAGAAGAAGAGAAAGGGGGGAGGTAAAAGTGGAATTACCAAATATTACTTTTCCCATCACTGTTGTCTCCCTTAGGCTATTGGAATCTTGCTGCTTTTGAAAATCACAGTTCCTGTAAATGATGATGAACACAAATAGAATTTTCAGCCAATACTCCATGGCATCTATTTTGTTAGCGGTAAAAATACAAGTACTATTACTGTAATATTTTTATGTCTATAAGTAATGCTTTTTCGCAATCACCAATCGTGCTAATTTAACTTCCTCAATACATCTCTAATCTATTCATTTCCCTTTATATCCTGCCACCACCTATGTCAGTGAGTGTATCAACAGGAAACACACGACACAATCAAACTGGGACCATTGGAGATGGGGGTTATTTACAAGGGGGTGAGCAGAGAGAAACCACACAGAATAAAAAAGAGAGCAATCCAAGGAAAAAAGACAAATCCTTGGCAATATGAGCAAAGCTATCACCACCTCTAGACTTGAAGGGACCCAGGGAGGGAGCAGTACTCTCAAAAGAGAGTGACATGGACAGAAGGTAAATTTGAGAGGAATATCTTCTTCTGATGAAGGATACAGCCAGCCAGAGGCAACCTAGGAGGGAGGGAATTGGGAAAATAAATATCTTTTTTTAAAAAAGATTCTATTTATTTATTTGACAGAGATCACAAGTAGGCAGAGAGGCAGGCAGAGAGAGAGAGAGAGGAGGAAGCAGGCTCCCCGCCGAGCAGAGAGCCCGATGCGGGACTTGATCCCAGAACCCTGAGATCATGACCTGAGCCAAAGGCAGAGGCTTAACCCACTGAGCCACCCAGGCACCCGGGAAAATAAATATCTTGACCTCATTCTCCTCCAATTCTCTAAGCCTCTACAGGGGCTCCCCACTGGCCAAACTCAACCAGAACACAGAGGGCACAGGATCCTGTTTATGTGGTTTGCACAGTTCGGCTTCCCAGGGTATAAAGCAGGAGGAAGAAGGTAGAGAGAAAGCTTGGCTGGGAATAGAGAACATTCAGCATGCCGCTCTCATGCAATCTATCATCATCTCTGCTAAACTAAAGGCTAAGTCATTTCTCATCATCCACTCTTGTTTCCCTCCAATGTAGTCTCCAAACTACATCCCCTGTTTAAAAACTAATAGTTGCTTCCTGAAAGGATCAAAATCCTTACGCCCCCAACCTCATGTTGGGTCACTCTCCCACTCACTCCCTTTGTTCCTGTCACACAGACCTTCTTTCAGCTCCTAAAATAAGCCACAAGGCCTTTGATTGAACTATTTCTTCAGTCTGGACTTCTCCACCCCCAAACCCAACCCTTGGCCTAGTTCATGACTCTGCTAGGGGCGCCTTATGTGACCTTCCCCTACTAGATTCCCAGTCTGGGTTAGCCTCCCACTTTACCCAAAGTGGTGTCTCCCCCCAAGAGGACTTATGTCCGATTACATTCCATATCCATTTCCTCTGATCCTTCGAGGAAGCTGTTTTCCTCAGTTTGCTCCCCCCAGAGCTGCCCAGGCCAAGCACCCTCCCAAGCACTCAGTAGGCATGAAAAGAAAGAATGAGTGCATGACTAATATTAATGAATTGCCTCAAAGTTACATTTATTTCTCTGAATTCAAGAGACACTAAAGTGGATATGGGAAAGAAAATTAATTTAAAAACCCAGTTATATAGGAACTTGCTAAAGAAAGCCGTTTTTATCCTTGCCAAAATGTGTTCTGTCCCTTCATTTCTGAGAGCTATGACACCTTCCATCATTTCCCTATAACTGTTTTCTCCAGCACAGCCTCAGCGCCTGGTCTCCCTGAGGAGGCAATGCTTCCCACTAGTGCCTGGTAAGGTACAATAAAACTGCCTCAGTGTTCCAGACATAAGTGATGACTTAACCGGAAGTTCCTCCCCGCCTCCCTCCTCAGCAGTGTCCTACTACCCAGGTCAGGAAGGATAAGGATTCATGAGTCAGCAAATTTCAGCTTGGAGACCCACTGCAGTGTTTATTCCTCTCAGTCAAAAGTCTGAGGTAGAAGAGATCACAGTGGTACAATTATCTGTGCATATGTGGATATATAATGACTTTCCATGGTGGGTTTTCTGACTTCAAATAACCCCAGGTTTGAAAAGAGACACCCCCCTGTGTCTTAGAATTCTCTGAATTAGAGACATTCACGGTTAATGGGGTTTTTCTAACAAGCCTATCACGAATTTGGTCGTTGTCACTGATCTAGTCATAAGGGAATGAGTGACTTTCAGTTCGGCCCGAGAACTTAGACAGACTATTCTACGTAGTCTGTATGGTCTTTCGTGGAATAAATCCACTCAAGTGATGTTCCTTGTCTCTTTAAAACATTCATTCCAGACCACTGTGGAATCTAGTGTTCTTTTTAGCATTGGTTATATTGCTTTCAGAAAAAGTAATTGTGAGGAAAATAGCCCACAGGCTAAGGGGGGGGGGGGTGCAATAGTTTGCCCAGGTTTTTCTTATTAAAATTTATCACATTGGGGCGAGAAGCTGCAGAACCGAAATACCCAGAATCCTTTCCCAGCCCTTTTTATGTTCTCAAGTTCATGGTCATAAAGAATCTTTAGAGAATTTTAGGCCTTCTGGGAATGAAGCTATAATTTGTTTATGTAACCATGACCTATGTCAGCCCCCTCTGTGTGAGCTAGCTTATTTTTTGAGCTCAGGGAGGGACTACATTCCTTCACTTGGCCAAATTGCTGTCTCTCTTTGGTCCTACATAAGCAGGGAGCCCGTTGGTCTACCACCAAGTCTCTTCTTGCCATCCAGTGCCTGTATTTCTCTGTTGGCCCAGCACATGGTCCTCACAAGAGCAGCAGCCTGGGTCTGCAAGACCATTCCGTGTGGAGCACTTTCTTTACTGTTACATTGACTTCACCCTGAAGGTCCTTGGAAGTTTCAACAGGTCTCAGCCCTCACCCTTACCCCAATCCCCGGGATAGTCTGGCCAGGGTATCGGTCACCATTTTTTCTCCTTTCCCTGGAAAATTGCTCTTCAGTACCCACCCACCGGTTACCTCATCCGGGCTAAAGCAATCTGTGCTTTCACCTGAACTCCAGAATGTAACCAGGGGCTTTATCTTGGGAACTTATCCTCGTTGCCATTCTTCCCAGTCAACACACTTTTAAGGCAGCTACTCTACTAAAAGTTTCTAAGCTTTCTATTTCCACTTGGGTTTAAGTTGTTAACTTAGAAATTTACCTATAGAAAACTTATAGAATAGAAATAAATGAAACCAAACTGCTACCCTGTTTCTAGGTTTACACTCAGTTTTCATGGGGAGGGGGAGAGGAACTGACCTAGTCATGGGATACACACCCTTCAACAGGACCCTTCACCCCCAATGCTACCCATACTCCACTCTCAACCTTGGTGCCCTGTGATCTCTCCAACCACAGTGACCCAATCCAGCAAGACGTAGTTTGGATCATTTGTTTGAAGACCTGGCTAGCTAAGTTGGGTGACAGTTTAGAATATGAACTTTAGGCTCAGGAAATGGGTTCAAATTCCATCCCCACCCATGACTAATTGTGTCACCTTGGGCAAGTGACTTAGCCTTTCTAAAACTGAATTTGCTTTACAAAGTGAGCCCAATAAAAAAATCTCTCTCATAGTGTCGGTAAAAAGATTAGAGATACGTGTTTAAATTATACATTTAAAATTATTTATAAATGTAGAGTTTAGACGCAATACATATGAAATTTGTCATGTTAATCATTTTAAGTGTACAATGTTAAGCATATACACATTGTTGTGCAATTGATCTCCAGAAATTTTTCCTCTTGTAAAACTAAAACTCTATACCCATTAAATAATAACTCCCACTTACCTCTTCCCTCCGGCCCCTGGCAACCACCATTCTACTTTCTGTTTCTATGAGTTTACTCTTCATACCTCGTATTTGTGAAATCCTACAGTATTTGTCTTTTTCACTAGCTTATTTCATTCAGAATGATGTTCTTAAGGTTCACCCATGTTGTAGAATGTATCACGATCTCCTTCCTTTTTAAGGCTGAATAACATTCCATTGTATGGATACACCACATTTTGTTTATCCATGCATCTGTGGATGGACATTTGGGTTGCTTCCACCTTATGCCTATTGTGAATAGTGCTGCTATCATCAGGGATGTACACATCTGTTCAAGAACTTAATTTCAATTCTCTTAGATAGATGCCTGGAACTGGTATTGCTGATCATATGGTAGCTCTATTTTTAATTTTTTGAGAAGCTGCCATACTGTTTTCCATGGCAGCTACATCATTTTACATTCACACCAGTGGTGCTCAAGGGTTCTAGTTCCCTACGTCTTCACCAACACTTGTTATTTTCTGGTCACTGTTTTTTATGTGTGTGGGGGGGGGGGTTGTTTGTTTGTTCTTTCATTTGTTTTTCTCTAATAGCAGCTATTCTAATGAATACGGGATAATATTTCTTTGTGGTTTTGATTTATGTTTCCCTGATGATGAGTGAGGTTGAGTACCTTTTCATATGCTCGTTGGCCATTCCTATGTCTTCTTTGGAGATAACGTCTTTTCAAGTTCTTTGCCTATTTTTTAATCGGGTTATTTGGGGATTTTTTGTTGAGTCATAGGAATTCCTCCTAAATTCTGGAATTTAAACTCTTATCACAAATGTGGTTTGTAAAATATCTTATTCCATTCCATATGTTGCCTTTTCAGTCTGTTGACTGTGTCCTTTGATGCCCAGAAGTTTTTCATTTTGATAGTGTCCCATTTATGTTTTTACTTTTGTTGCCAATGCTTTTGGTGTCATATCCAAGAAACCATTGCCAACTCTAATGTCATGAAGCTTTTTCTCTATGTTTTCTTCTAAGAGTTTTATAGTTTAGGACTTATGCTCAGGTCTTTGATTTTGAGTTAATTCTTAAACATGGTATAAGGTAAGATTCTAACTTCATTCTTTTGCATGTGGATATCCAGTTTTCCAAACACCATTTGTTGTAAAGACTGTCCTTTCCCCATTGAATAGTCTTGGCACCCCTGTGGAATTAATTATACATTTGCTTTTGTGAGTATTTGATTCATGTCTGCCCTCCTTACTAAGTTATGAACTCCAGGAGGGTAAGAAACATGTTGATTTTGCTCACTACTATCTCCTCAGCACCTCATATGTAATAAAGGCACAATAAAGTTTTACTGAATGAGCAAATAAATGCTTGAAAGATACTAAGCTCAATGCCTACCACTAAATAACATTTCAGCAAGCAGGAACTGTTAATCTTGTTTTATTCAACGCATTGTACCTTTTGCCCGAGGCACACTTTGCTTACAATAAAAAGAAATGAAAATGAAAGGCACTGCCTCTGAGGAATACAAGAAAGCCAGAGTCAGGGTGCACAGTCATTCAGGCTTTGCAATCTGGACGACTCGTTCAAACACTGGTCCATCTCTTTCTGACTGTGTGATCCTTGGGACATTAGTCAACTTCCCTCCAAGTCTCAGTCTCCTCCTCTGTAAAATGAGGGCAGTAATATCTACTTCACAAAGTTGTTAGGTGGATTAAATGAAATATGTGTAATGTCTTCGTATAGTGTCTGGCATTTATAATAAGCCCTCAATAAATAGTCCTTCCATTATTTTTACAGACCATTACAATCTCTATCTCTTCCCTTTAGATTGATTTTGCTATTGTCTTTTAAAAGGTTACTTTCTTAGCTATTGTCTCCATTACAAGACAATTTAAAATAGATAACAAGGGTAAATAAGCTTGAATGGGAAATATTTGATTAGAATACTTAAGGCAAAATATCACTGAAGAGTTCCTATCAGATCTGAGAATTACCACAAACAGCCTGTGGAAAATCTAATAGTGATTTTTTTTCCTTGACCAAAATGGAAAACATCTTATTAGTGCAGATCCCGATATTATAGATGATCTCTATGAGAAAAAAGATTTTTCAGGAAAGGAGTCTCCATTTACAAAAGGAAAGTATCATATATGAAAAAGGATGGTAAGAAGAAAATAGCTACTTGAGAGTTCTGCAGACTCATACCACCGGAAAAGACCCCCAGAGAGGATCTCCTACAGTTGTGCCCAGAGGAGGGTAAATGATTAAACCTACCAGTGTCCATAGGCTTGTATTTCATGTTGGTGACTTATTAATTACTTGACCTTTTTCACAGTGCACTTAGCATAGTAAATTGTACTCCTTTCCACTGAGGCTTGGGTGACTTACATGACTCTTTTCAATTTAGCCAGGGCTGGGCTCAATGTAAGTCACCCATTGGACATTTTGCTGCTGATCGTGTGTTTTTACCACATAATATGATAGTTTGCCAGTAACCTGGAAAGAAAACACCAGGAAACCCAGAGGAGAAAATTCAGGAGATACCAATTTAATTTCCTGCCTCACCTTCAAAATGTCTCATAGTGAAGACAGAAGGCAAAATTCCAAATGCTGTGTGAGATTTTAATTTATTTTTCTAAGTAAAAGAAAGCTAGTAGAACCACTTTCAATTAGTAGAAATGAATCCAATGCCCTGTTCTCTTTGATATGTCTTCAGCTCTGATACTGTTGACTCTCCCCTCCTCTACAAAAATCTTACTTCTTCCATTATGCATTTTCTTCCCAGAATCCAACCACTTTAACTGCTTCTGTTGGGTCCTCAATCTCTTCTTAATTATGAGTGACTCTAATCCAGTTCAAGAAACATAAGCATTTATTTAGTTAAGAAATACATATGAAGTATTTACTATGTTCTAGACAATTTCTAAGTTCAAGGGTTGAAGAAGAAAGGCTATCCACAAAACAAATAAAAGAACTGCAAGAAATGATAAGGGCTGTGAAACCATTCATTCATTTATTATCATTCAACAAATAACCTTTTAAAAGCCTACTACATAACAGGCACTGTTCTAGATGCTCAGAATTCTCTTTCATTGGCCTTAATTGGGTCTCCCTATGGTGAACAAGATAGGACAAGGCACTGGAGGCCAGAGCCTAATGAGTAAAGTGAGGCAATATCTAAACATGGGTTGATGGGAGAGTGGGTTGGGGTAGAGACTAAAGAAATGGAAAAGAGGGGCACCTGGGTGGCACAGTCGGTTAAGTGGCTGCCTTTGGCTCAGGTCATGATCCCAGGGTCCTGGGATCAAGCCCCTGATCGGGCTCCCTGCTCAGCAGAGAGCCTGCTTCTCCCTCTGTCTGCTGCTCTGACTACTTGTGCTCTCTATTTCTCTGTAAAATAAATAAATAAAATCTTTTAAAAAAAGAAATGGAAAAGAAATAGAGAATCTCAAAGAAATTTTGTAAGAAAAATCAGCAGGATGTGCTTACTGGTTGAACGTGGAGAAAGAAGTGACATGAGAAGACAAAGCCAATGACAGCGTTTAGGTAACTAGGAAAGCTGAGAAGCCTTTCCACCATTTATTCTGCCTTTTTCCTGCCCAAAGCATCTGATTTTCCTTCAGAGCATGTTCCTGTTTTGTTTTGTTTTGTTTTGTTTTCTCAACCAAAAGACTGATTCCCACATCCAGCTCAAGAGTGGGCCCTGGTTGGTTAAATTGTTCAATGACACTCACTCCCTGCCTACAGTGAGTTGTTCAGGGAGGGTCATGGGCCAAAGAGAGAGAGTGAATCCTAAAATATGGGAAGGGCCTACCAGATAACACTCTTTTTCACTCCTTTTCTGGATGCTGATGTCTAAGAAGGTGAAGTCTGGAACAATGGCAGCTCTTTTGCTTCTTCAAGCTCGAAGCTCTGGAGACCTCTCCGTTGAACCTACAGATGAAGCTAGTATCTTAGAATGCACAGTTATAAGACTA
Source organism: Mellivora capensis (assembly GCA_004024625.1). Taxonomy (NCBI): domain Eukaryota; kingdom Metazoa; phylum Chordata; class Mammalia; order Carnivora; family Mustelidae; genus Mellivora; species Mellivora capensis. The sequence goes on along the minus strand of PISX010011956.1, from coordinate 17,750 downwards.
GAAGAAATGACATCCTTTGAATCCTGGTTCAGGTCTTACATGAAGCTACCCTACATCTCGATTTTTCAATTATGTGAACCAAGAGAATCTCTATATTGTTTAAGCTGGTTTGGGTCTTCCGTCACTTGTGGCCAAAAAAGCCTGACCATTGTAACCCCCACTAGCAGGCAGCACAATGTTGAGTCTCCAGGGGGTAAGGGAAGACTTGTGATCTTAAGTGGCTACCTTTTGACTACGATGTGTTCAGTGTGCAGCGGCACTGTGCTGTGTCCGGAGACAATCTTGTTTCTACTGTCAAACAAAACTTTCCAGCGACTTGTCCATTGATGTTAAAGGAGGAAGGGTAACATGAATCTTTAGACAGAGTCGTACAGAAGAAAACACATTTGTATTCAGATCCATTTCTGCTCCCTGAAGTGTTCTTTTGCATTTCTTATGGTTTCTCCAACCTAACGATGAGGTCAGCACTGCCTCCTTTTTTTTTCATAGAGCTTATTCAGTGGCTGGTGTTCGAGCAGTGGTTCTTAATTTTACGTGTTTAGGGCTCATTCTGGGGAGCTTACAACAATACAGATTCCCATGACATGCTGTAGGACGTTCAGATACAGTGAGTCCTGGGCCCAGATATCAACATACGAAACAATTTTCATAAGCTCCCAGGTGATTCAGAGGCAATTGTCCCTTTGAGAAACACCACCGTCTTAGGTGGGGTCCCCCCCAAAGCGAATCTTCTTAAAGGGGTTCATGAGCAAATGATTTATTAAGGAAGAACTCCCAGGAGAAACCTGTTAAGGAATGAGGGAAAGAAGTAGTATGAGAGGGAGGGGACAGGCGTGGGGGAAAGTCCTGTTTGTACCATTCCCAAAGGGACAATGTAAGCAAACCTGCAAAGTTGTTCCCTGTCCCTCAGGGAAGGTAACTGGGCTTCTACATTCCTGTACTAAATAGCCAGAGAGACCTAAAGGCCCAGGTACTTCCATGTGGGCAAAATGATTCCAGGAGCTGGTGGGAACTCCTCTGAAGTCACAGGCGTGGGCTTCGGAATCAAAACCGAATCAAACCTGGGGGAGGGGCACACACAGAAATAGTAAAAGGGAGTGAAGGGGATTTGAGTGGAGTACCTACAGTGTCTGCTCAAATGATTGGAGGGATTTCATTTACTACAGGAGCACCTGTATTTTTTTTTAAGTAACTAAGAAGTGCGCAGTCTTCTAAGGGGTAAACTGTTTAAGATGGTGTTTGACATCTTCTGCTTTCCAGCCCCCTCCATACGTCTCTAACACCTCTGACCTCTTTCTTCCTACACTCTGTGATTCAGCCATGACCTCCTTCTCCAAAAGAGCATAGTCTTGCCCCCCTCCAGGACTCCACAAATGCTGTTCTCTCTACCTATGATCAACTGTCTCCCACTCTTTCCACCCTGTTAATTTCTATACTTTCTTCAGCCTTAGTTTAAATGTTGCCTCAGTTGGCCTTCCCTGGCCTATATGTTCCCTTGCTACTAGCTCCCCATACTTCCCACAACCTAATGACTGTTAGCGTTCATTGTGATTACTTGTCTGATACTTGTTTTCTTTAAGAGCAAAACTTGGCAAAGGCAGAGACCATGTCTGCTTTATTTGTAGCTGTAACCTCAGTGGCTAGAGTAGACATTCATGCAAGGAGTATAAAACACATGATTTGCAACATGATATTGAAGACGGATATAAAAAAAATGATTCACAGTATGCTATCAGAGTATAAGTCTTGTAAATGCAGATTTTCCAGAGATGCTGATGGTGTCTTTCATCTCAGCTTAGAGTGGCCTGCTCATATCACAAGGCAATCACTTTATTCCAGTTTAGAAACAGTGTCAGTTTTAATTTTATTATTTCAGTAATTTTTTTTTGCTTAAACAATCATAGCTACAGAATGAGGCTGAACCCCAAATTGCCTAAATTAACCCTATGCCACACTGACCTCTGTGTTGTTCTCATGCTAATATTTCTCTAGAGTGTGTTACTTCCTTTTATATCTGTGTCATGGTGAAATTACGTGGGAGCCCAACAACCTGAGAATGTCTAATGTGACTGGGAGGAAGTTCAATGCCTCAAAGTCATTGAAGATTTCCACTGCCATCTGAGAATCAAATTTCTCTAGTACCAACTCCATCCTTGTGGGTTTTAAATATTCCTGAATTTTTAAAGTTATTACACACACACACACACACACACACACACATATCTCAGTAAGTTTCCATCAGTCATATACTTGAGGTATATATCTACGTTATGATGAAGATCTAGAATTATTTCATTAGTAATTTCCCTAATATTGGAAATACTGCTGATTGGTTGCCAAAGTCCATTCCCCACCTGCTTCTCCCTTGCCCACCTCCAAAGAGGAGGCAGGAAAAGTCAGACACCCATGTCACCAGCTTCCTATGGAGGCGAGAGTTGCTGTATGACTGTTCTGGCCAGTGATGTGGGGAAGCGATATTTTCTTTCCCTACTGAGAGATGGGAGAGGGAACAAAATGGCTTTGCCTACCCTTGTTGCCTTTCTGAATCCTGCCCCTGAATGCAGTTGGATGCTAGAAATTGCAGTAGCCATCTTGCTATGGTCAGAGAACAAGCCTGGGGTGAGAGGCTAACACGTCCAGGATCACAGAGTGGAGGGAAAGAACCTGGTCACTGATGATACTGTGGAGTAGCTGAGCCAGTGTGAGTAAGTAAGCCCGGCTCCAAACTTATGGCTCTCTGAGGAAGATAAGCCCCCCATTTGTTTAAACTGCCATTATATTCCGTTATTAACATGTGGACACAACCTAACTGATGCACCTAGTTACTTTAAAACTTCTTTGCAAAAACTAAAACAGATTATTGACACCTGACCATTTATACCTGACATATTTGTTGGAAGAATATTAGATTTTTGTAAGAAACCACTAGAAGAATTAACTAATTTAACTCTAAAAGCTTGGGTCATTTTATTTTTTTAAGATTTTATTTATTTCTTTGAGAGAGAGAAAGAAAGAACAAAAGCAGGCGGAGGGGCAGAGGGGGAGAGAGAAGCAGACTCCCTGCTGAGCACAGAGCTAGACTCCTGATGACGCAGAGCCTGATCTGGAGCCTGAACACCTGGAGCCCAGCCTGGAGCTGGACCGGGGGCTCAATCCTGGGACCCTGAGAAGATGAACTGAGCCAAAGTCTGATGCTCAACGACTGAGCCACTCAGGAGCCCCTAAAAACTTTGGTCATTTTAGTTACAGAAGCAGAGAGGAGCTACCTCTAGCCACAATGTACGCTACGAGTTCTTAGGTATGTGCATTGCAGAGAATTTCTGCATGACTTAATTCCACGCCAGAGCTGGGAGATCTAGGCTCAGATGAGATGTTTCGTGATATGGATATATGTTTGTCTCTGAATTTTTCTCATTTGTTGTACCATTTGTAGGATGCTTTCTCTAGAAGTAACAGGAAACTCAACTCAAAATGGCTTAGACAATAAGCGAATTCATTGCCCTATATGACCGGAAACTGTAGAGAGTTGGCTAAACAAGAGATTGAAAATGTCACTGAGGATATCACCCTGCTGGCCCCCAAGTCCACCTTCATCTTAGGTCTGACTACCCTTGCAGGTACAGATGTCTGATGATGGCAGCAACTGAGGCTGCATACCTTCTCAAAGCCAATGTGGTGGTTGGGGGCTGGGGTGGGGAGAAAGAGAGCTCACGGGTGGGGGAGGGTGAAGTCTTGAGCTTTGTGCTGATTGGGAGACTTTGAACCACTCAAGGCCAGGGAGCACTGAATGCCAGGAGATGATTAGGTTAGGTCCTTCTTTGTGGGAAGAAGGTTGCATTTATTAGTTTAATGAATCAGGACCCACCTCTCCAGGTGAGGTGGTTGAAACCCCAGTCAAACCCAGAGCCTCATCCCCACGGTGGAGGGGTAGAATGGCTCCTGACAGGGCAACCACCACATTGCCCACATCTGTAAATGATTGAGTAGGAGTGGCTGATGTCTAAAGCTCTTTCCAGATCAAAACTGGCTGTGATTCCATGAGCAGGGTGCAATCCTATCTCTATAATTGTATTTTTTTTATTCAACGCCACAATTTTATAATTGTCCTTTTCTACCTCTGAATATAAGCCCTTGTGGAAGATAACAAGCACCAAAATGAAGTTGATAAGTCTTGGCATCACTCAGACTTGGGCTGGGGAGGGGAAGTGAAGCTGACAAGGTGACTTGTGAGGGTCACTGTGCACCAGGTGGACATAACAACTTGGGGTGACAGTGACTTGGAACTGCTGGACCCTTAAAGGAGGCAATGTTTCTCAGGCTCGAAATCTCCCTTGTCTAGAGAATGCACAAGCTCTTGGGGAAAGGAGGAAGACCTCATAAAATTACATTTTCCCTCTGATTTGCATTGTAAAAAAGTGTTTAGTACTCAAATCCTTAACACTGGCAAATCTCTCAGTCTCTTGAGGGAGTGGTCAAGCCGTTTGCACGAAACGTTTCTGAGAAAATAGGCTGAGTTTCCACCCCCCCCCCCACTTTGGTAAATACTAGCTCTTTTTTTTTTTAATTACCTCACTGAGAATTTTACCAGATGATTTCTAGTAGCTGACTTATGAACTAATTGGGCACTTCTGCTGTGCAGAGGAACAAAGACTTTTTTTATTGGTCCTTAACTGAGGCATATACCTGTCTGATGGCGTTGGCTCATTCTGCACATGCTCAGTTGAATAGAAATCTTCATATTGAATACAACCTAGCACAGCGGCAACACCCAGAACCTCACTCCCTGGCTGACCCTGTGCATCCACTCCCTCTAGTTGCATTTTTATCCTAACATGTCTAACATTTATAGGGACTACTGGGAGCAGGGTAGGTAATGAAACCTTGGCGGTCGGGGGAGGCGACATACAAAGGGGCTTAAAACTCTGTCCCTGCCTTCCTGACCTCTCTATAGGCTGTCTCTCCTGAGGGCAAGCGCCGGATAGCAATTTGTTGAGTTTGGGGCAGAATGCGGGAGAAGCTGTCTCTATGAATTGTCACTTATTGTTGCATACCTTCCTGGACAGTTTTTGTCTGGTTCTTCTTGTAGGTGGACGACCCCCATTCCCCAGCCCTCACTTGAAATAAGGAATGCAGAGTGGCACTGAAAGCATCCGCCGCCGAGCACGGTCTGGAATGACAGCGTCTCCACCTCTCTTCTTGCTTTTCCCATTCATTAGGACCCTTTCCCAGCCTCTTTCCCGAGCAAAAACCGGGCAAGGCTTCCTGCTGTTACAAAAGAAAAGAGGGGAGCGGCCGGGGTTAGAGCCTCTCGCCGCAGAGAGCCAAGAACGTGCGTTCGGTCGTGGACCTTTTGTCCCAGGACCCTTTCCGCAGCTTGGTCGCGGAGGGGACGACCCGACCGGCCCCTGCCTAAGCAGCTGCCGCCCGCGCGCCCCTCGGGCCGAACCCCCCCAACCCCCGCCACCCCGCACCCCCCCAACCCCCGCCACCCCGCACCCCTTCTAGATCCCCGACGCCCGCCCGTTCGCCGTGACGTGGCCCGCGGCGCGCGCATGCGCCGCTCAGCCCGGTTCCTTGTCCCTCGGCCACCGCCTCCCGACGGGCTGGAGTGGGCGGGGCCTGTGGTTCTGGAAGCCGCGCGGCCGTAGGGGGAGGGTGTGTGTGCGCGAGGCGGGTGCGCGGGGCTCCGGAGCTGGTCGGCGGCTGGGGCGGAGGAGGAGGAGTTGAAGGCGGCGGCCGCGACTCCCGCCCGCACAGACAGCCAGTGCCGCGAAGCCCCCTCCCACTCTCAGGCGGGCGGCGGCGGCGGCGGGAGGAGGAGAAGGAGGAGGGAGCGTCTCTGCCGCCGCCTCCTGGTCCCCAGCGCCGATCTGCCGCCGCCACCTCCCTCCGCGGTGATCCTCCCTCCATGGTCCTGCCGCGGCCCCCCTGGTAGCCTGAGCTGCCCCGCGCCGCGCCGGAGCCAGCCTCGGCAGAGGGAGCGGTCGCGGCCTCGCGGCCCGCGCGGGCTGACGAGCAGAGAGCGCGGCGCCGCGCGGTCCCCGAGGATCCGCACGCCGGGCAGCGCGGCCCGAGCAGCGCGAGGAGCAGCGGGCGGGCGGGCGGCGCCGGGCCCGGGCCGCCCTCGCTCCCGCGCCCCGGTCCCGCCGCCCGCGCCGGGGCGGTCGCCCGCAGAGGAAGGCGCCGCAGTCTCCGGGCCTCGCAGCCCCACTCGAGCGTCCTCAGCACCGAGGACTCGCGGGTCCTGAGGGGAAGAGGCGAGCCAGGGGCCGGGCACTGAGCTCTTTGGCGCCCCCACCCCCGTTTTCGGAGCCCTCCACGCTGCGGCCGCTGTCCCCTCCGGACCATGGCCGACGACGACGTGCTGTTCGAGGATGTGTACGAGCTCTGCGAGGTGATCGGCAAGTGAGTTCCCACGCGAGGGAGCGGGAGTGTGGAAAAATGCATTTCAATGATGCCCGGGTCCTCCCGCACCGGCACCCGCTCCGGGCCTGCCCCCTGCCCTCCCTTCCCCTCCGCCTCCCTCGTCCTCACCCGGGCGTATTTATAGACGTGTACCTGGACCTCCTGCCGGGCGAGGGTCCGGGGGGTTCTCAGCGATCCGTGGAAGCCACCGAGCCGAGGTCCGCCGCCCCACGAGGCGTGGGGCTGGCCGAAATCCGCTGTCTGCATTTTATCTGACGGCTGCACAGGGACGTGGCAGACCCGATTTTATAGTTGCTTCCTGGGAACAGTTGGGGTTATTGTTACCTTGCGTGTACCACAGACCATTAACGAAAAGAGCAGCTTGCATTTCCTTTGCTTGCATGGAGCGATAGCAAGAGAACGTCCAGGGTTTTTAATTGTGGGGTGTGTGTCTATTGTGCAGGATATTAGATAGATGCCTTTGTGTTCACCCCGTGCCCGGATTGAAGGGGGTCATTTTCAGACGGGGTGCGTTCAGTTTCAGCAAATTCCTCACCTGGTGTAGACCAGCGTGGAAAGAGTTGGGGATATCCGAATTTTTAATGCCTCGTTATGCAATGACTGTTAAATCAGTGTTCAAGGCTTCCCTCGACTGTGTTGGGATGGTGGTGGAGCCGTCTGCTTTGAGTCACCGGGCTGGTCTAGAATATAGAACTGACAGTCCAAATGCTCATCCTTTCATCTGTGTTGTGTAATTACACTAGGGAAAAGCAGGGAATCAGATTAATCACAATGCTGATTGAGAATTAAATCTGCAGTTCCTCATCTAATTGTCCATTCCTTAAATCTGTTTTGAATAGTTTCCTTTTCATTCTTGTCAAACAGTATTCCAAGTGCACAATCCTGCTAATTTGCTTGTGAAGGAAAAGGCTGGCGATCCGAAGTTGATTTCCTAGTTCAGCGTGTATTCTGTGCCTTTAGAAGTTCAGGAGATAAGATTTAAGAGCAATTTTTTGCTGCTTTATTAAGGATCGCTAGGTAGCTACCATTGAAATATTTTACCTCTTTTTGGAAGCCTGCTTTATTGTCTATTTTAAGGTCTGCAGTTGGGAAATGAAACCAAGACCTTAGAGCGTTGGCTGTATCCCTTTTAAGTTGTCCGCAGTACTGGATTTCAATTTAAGTGCTGATAACTCGTTTTTTTTTTTCTTCTGTGTTGAGGTATTACCGTGTTGCCTCACATGGTGAAATTATGGGTAAAGCTTGCTACACACTTTCCTCAGACCCAACTGATACAAGGACACCTTACTCCTTGCCCCTATTGTTACATGATCAGCCTGTCTACTAGAGGAAGGATATCCAGTGTGCCCTGTAAAGTGCTTGTGGAAGTGCTCTAGAGCAGTGCTTTCCAAAGGTATAGAATGCAAGACATATATGTAATTTTCTATACAAAAATCTTACATATGCAAATTTTGTAATGGCCACATTAAAAAAATTAGAAGCAAATAAGTGCAATCAATTTTAATAAAATATTTTATTTAACCCACTAGATCCAAACTATTATCATTTCAACACATAATCAGGGCAGAAATTATTCATGAGATATTTTACATCCTTTCTTTTGTACTCAGTCTTTGAAATCCGGTGTGTATTTTACACTAACAACACATCTTAATTCTGACACTAAGCTAAATTTTCATCGGAAATACCTGATCTGTATTTAGGTTTCATAACAGTTGCATTTGCAAAAGTAGCTTCACATACCCAAGTTTTCCCAAACATATCTAAAAGTTTTCTAATGACCTAATTGATATCTCTTTCTAAATTTAAATTTTGATGAAATAAATAAAATTGAAAATTCAGTTTCTCAGTTGGACTAGCCACATTGCAAGTGCTCCACAGCCATATGTGGATAGCAAGCACTGTTCTGTAGAGACAAACATGTTTAAAAAAAAATCTCCTTGGTTTCTTCATTCTTAGCACCCGGTAAAGGTAAATTAGGGTTTCCCAAAAGCTCCCAAATGATCGTGTGTGTGGGTGAATGATATTTGTTGTGTCTTAGTTATATTTGCTTTAAATGAGCCAGCAAAGTCATAATTGGAAACTGTGAAATTAAAATGTTAATTATATCGTGATGACGGAATATAGCCGTCTTTGGATCAATGTTAGTAACCAGTTCCGATTCCTTAAGGTCTTAAAGAGTGATGACATGATCTCTTTGGATATCAGAACAAAGTGGTCGGCATCACATTAGCACAATCAGTATTCTGCTGGCTTGTAATTGATAGAATTTTTCAGGAAACACCTCTGATAGAACTAAATTCATCTTTTCTGTTGCTTCAGAGCTGCATAAGGAAGGAGAGCAGGCTGATTCAGAGGTGATAGGTACCCTATGGCTCCCTTAACTATTGTGAATGTGAAATCTCTTTCATACCCTACAAAATCTGACTTGGTCAGTGCCATTTATAATGTGTCATTTCGTGAAATAATGAATTCAAGGTAGCCTTCGTGGTAAAGAATGTAATGATAGTGTTCCTCACCCTGTGTGAAGGTTGAAGGTTTCTCTGGTAAATTGTCTCAGCATATATTGATCTGGAAATTGAAATTCACTTGAGATTTTCTTGCAGGGACCTTGACAGCATACATTTTAACTTAGCATTTGTTCAACTCTAGCTTTAAACAGAAAGGCCTTGAAGATGTTCACTTGTACTGGAAACCCTTTTGTTGATTTCTATCCAAGTTCTCTAGAATTGTGATTTTCTTGTATACCAAATTAGCATCACAAATTGTTTTTGACCCTTAGGTGTTAATAGGTTTAAATTTCCACTGAGGTACTTTAAGACAGATTTCAATTTTCAAGATCAATTGACCACCCACTCACTCCCCTACCTCACTGCTTATCGGCTCATTCACTCATCCACTGTCTGCGAGAGAATCATGTGCCTGATTCGTGAGGAATATTGAAAGGATGCCATTTTTTGTTTTAAAAAAATTAAACTCTTTCCCCGCGTTTCTTATTTTTGAAAGTCTTACAAAAGATCCTTTGAATGCCCGTTGTTTTCATAACATTTTCCTGTGTAACGTCTTTCAAGTGACTGAAACAAATCGCCAATGATGGGACCTTATCCTAGTCCCAAAACTTCTCGTCCTTGCAAATGTAGCAATTAGTGGGAAAGAAAGATTTTATGCAAATGCAGGAAATTGGCTCATTTTTATGCCATGATCATTTACTGTATCTTTAGCAAGTGTATAGCTTTAGAGGCAAGTGTACAGTCAGTAATATTACATGAAGGCAATTTTAAGATGATTCATCCAAATTAAAACATAGAAATGCCTACCTTCATGGTACAGGAGTTTCTGTGAACGAGAATAGCAAAAGGCACACTGTTTTCATCTTGCATGGGCTGAATATTTGCCCTGGTATTTAGGATTCTTGGTAACCTGTAACTTCTGACTTTCCTGCTTTGGTAGGACGTATACTAAACTTGGAATGATGCAGCATGACCCCTGCTCAAGGATGACATGCAAGTTTGTGAGGCATGCTGAATTTGCTTGTACCTTGAGAGCACTTACCATATTTAATTACGATTTCATATTCATGAGTCTCTCTGCCTAGTGAACAGGGAGCTTCTTGAGGACAGGGAACATATATATCTTTCTCCCTTAACTTAACACAGGGCCTGCGATGTAACGGCTACTCATTAGCTATGGGATGAATTGAGTAGTTTTAATAAAAATCTCCTTAAAAGGCAAAAAGCATGTTTATCAACCTCAGAGCAATTACTATCCCAAAAGGCTGTATTAGTCTGAAGCAGTGGATCTCCACCTGGCTGCATATTAGAATCACCAGGGGAGCTTTTAAAAAAGATCAATGCCAGGGCCCTGTGTCAGAGCAATAAAATCAGAATCTCTGGGAGTGGGTCCTGGACACTGGCGTTTTTTGAAAGCTCTCTAAGTAATTCTAATGCGCAGCTACGATTGAGTCATTGGTTTAAAACTTAGGTAATGTATGTAATATTTTGGGACTGGGTTTTCAGAGGCTTACAGGTTTTGAAAAGTAGAACAAATGCTTTTGGGGTGGTATTGAAGCCAAGAGACCAAAATGTGGATTTTATCTCCTCTGTGCTGTGTCTCTGAGCCCTGTTGGGTCAGAATTTTGTTTCAGCCTGTGTTTGGCTTTGATTTCTTGGGTCTTTTAAGATTCGCATCGATTTATGATGCTCATCTAATGCTAACACGGTGACTGATGTTTGGAACAACGCAGAACGAGGATTGCTTCAATAACTGTGGCTGTCCACTACAGTGACTTAATTTAATATTAAGAGATTTATCAGTTCAGTGTGGATTGTGTTTATACATATACTCTATTAAAAGAGTGTGGTTATTTTGCTTATATACTTCACGTCCACACTTGCAATTCCAGTAACACCATTTACCAGAGAATTGAGTTAAATGCAGCCTTTATACAAACACTGGATTAATCACTGGTAAAATATCTAATTTAACATGACGAAAATTCAGCTTTACTCTTTTTACTAATTACCATGGCTTGCACATATACTGATTGGCCCACTGATTTGGATTTCCAGTACCACAGAGGGGAACATTATAATATGTTGGAATATCTTTCTTGGAATCTATGTAGACATTGTAGGCAAATTAGTTTTTAGTGTCTGGAAAAGTGTGAGCCCGAAGGAACCAGGAATTTACCAGAAATGAGTAGATGTTTTATGAGAGAAGTGTTTGATCAGAGTGACAGTCATGTAGCAAGGCAGGAGAAATACAGTCACCAGCTAGCCCATTGGTGGCCCAGAACGAGTCAAGTCAAGGGGGATTAGCTGCAGTTCCACGGAAGAGAAACCTGTTTCACACGGTGTAGATGCCTGCACGTGGCCGGCCTTTTGGGGAGTAGGTAAGCAGTGTTGATTCCTGATGACAGAGTTGGCTTCTGGGACCATTTTGGAGGGAATTGAGCTTTCCTGCGTGTGCACGGCTTTCTCGGAGTCTCTTCATGCCTGCTTTCTACAGAATGCCTTAGGACTTGGAGTTTCTGAAGTGTCGTTTGCCTGTTGTCTTTATAAAGACTTCCTGTGACTCCCTTGCATTCTACAACTGTGACCTGCTTCTGTGTCCTTGACATGTGCACTTCACAACCACCCCCCGTTTTCTCCCTTGAATCTGCAACATTTCACCTGGCAAACTACCTCTCGCGCACCTTAAATGGTGTTCCTGGTTATTGCCTTTAAATCGAAAAGTCTTTTACCATTCCCAGTTGTAGGTCTACTCAACACATTAAAGAAGCAAGTATGCCTTCCTTTTTGAGACTGTTCTTGAATTACTGCATTTTTGTAAACGTTTTCACATTTTAAATTTGCCAGAAGCACTGTTTAAAAGAACTTTGACGTAAGATTGTTTAAAGGTAAAAACAAAAAATCTTTTATCACTTAATGCTTACTTCGTAAGGGGAGTTGACATTTATGCCTTCTAATGTTAAGCACTTTACATATATTATCTCCTCTGATTATACCTGTTTTACAGAAAACACTGCGATTCAGCGAGGGGTAACTTGCCTGAGATCACATGAAATTGCAACTGGTTCCGAAGTCCATTCATTCATTTCCTGCCGATTGCGATAGTTAAAAATGCTACATCGGGTTTCTTTGAAGCGAGGCCCATGCCTTCATTTTCAGAGTTTATTTACAACAATTTTTAATTGTTCGACGCTCTAGTTCTATTTTTCACTCCTTCATTAGAGGTTCCATACGACCATTCATTGTTTCACCCATTTTTTTTTGTCTTTCTTGTTAATGAGATACCCGCGTTTATTACTAAACTGATAAACCTCTGCATTCTTTAGCAGCGGAAATATAGACTCTTGCCCATCCATCCAAAATACAATTTGTTTTGGAACTTTCTCTACACCTTTTACTCTCCAGGTTTTTCTTTTCCGTTCCCCTGCCCCAGCAAACAGAACCGTTGATTAATGACTCCTAACTTGCCAAACCAGACGTGATGAGGTGTGGGAGATGGGTGTTTGTTGAGAGTAGGGTGGGGTGGTTTCCACGGGGTCGTTACTCCTATATCCTGTGCTACAAATCCTGCGGTTGCTCTCACTGACTCTGAAAACCACGTGCGGAACTGCAGCTGTAGAGCTATGAGCTTGTCGGCTGGGGGCCAGCACGGCACACCTAAGTAGTTACTGAGCAGGTCCCTGACCGCCCCCCCCAATGAGCTGATGGCCAGTGCAACTCTCGCATTTGGGGTTTTATTTTTTAGTTGGCAACTGACAGTGCAGATTCTAAAACCACCAGATACGGCTCTGAATTCATGCTCCAGGAGTCAAGGGGTGACAGGACCCGCTCTCTTCTTTCTCTGCTGGGGCCACCCCCTGTCTGGGTATTCCTCTTTGAACTGAGTCCAATGTAATCACCCTTCTGGCCATTATGGTATTCTGGTATGACTGGTCATAGAACCCAAGGCGGTAAAGGGAGAGTCTCCCTTCATCCACACCAGGAAGATTTCATTTCTGAAGCTTGTTTGACTTAAAGGAAGTTAATACGTATTTGCAATGTTGAGAGTCAACAATTTTCTATTACTTTCTCTTTGTAAATTGACTAGTCTTTATAAAATGAATTATAAAATTAATTTTAAAATCTAGACTGTACAGAGGTATATGTGCCCCTCTCTCCATTCTCCCACCGTCCATAGCCCCATTCTCCAGAGGTTACCATTGTCCAGTTCTTGTACATCTTTCTGGAAGGTTTTTGTTTAAAAAACAGAATGGGATCATATTTGTACACTGTGCTGAAATATTAATTTTCCATTGACAAACACTGTCTCTGATGATCTTTCCATATCCCTCTACATCTCTGTCGAATTTTGTCTCTTCTTAAACTGCTGCCCAGTATTCTATGGTATAGATTGATTATTGCAGCTTTGAGTTGAGTGCAAGCCATTTGTAAGTAGACATCATTGGAAATGCTGAACTGGAGTTTGGGTGAGAGTTCTGGAATGACAGTGAAGGTTTGGAAAGTAAAACTGAGTGAACGAGTTCTTGACAGGTGACTGAGCTGGAGAGATGTGGTTTGCTGTGTAATTCACAGAGCTGGGAGAGTCAGGATAGCTGGATTTCACAGAAGCTTTAAAGTAGGGAGGATCAATAATGTAAAATGCCAGCACACTGTGATGGACTATCAAAAAAAGGGGGGCTTGTTTATAGTATAGAGGCAATTTAAAGCACCTCTCAAAATAAATATAATGTTAAATATCACTTCATGGTGTGACTGAAAAGTAAGGTTCTGTGCATGTTGGTAATACACTATTTCTCTGTGAATCCACCTCAACAGCAACATATTTAGGGTAAAAAAAAAGCTGATTTATTTTTCATTATGATTGTGTTTTGTAGATTCTGATGGCTAGCTTTTAGGTAAAACCATTTGGTTTTCCTAAGATTAGGTATTTTTCATTCCTCAGCTTGGTTCATAACTTTCAATTAAATGGAAGCCTTTAATGAAATGACATGGTAAATTTTATATACTTTACATTTACTGTATGTTCTTGATATTAGTCAAACCATTCTTACTTTTTTAAATCCCTTCCCCACAGGGAACTGCAGCCTTCCTTGTCTCAAGGTTTTGGGTCCCCATTGGATGAGTGTAGTTAACGTCCCTCTACCTCCCATTGTGCAACTAAATTTGTTCATTGGCTTTTTGTAGTTGTGCACACCCATTCACAATAAGAAACAATTACTTTATTGCACTTAAGCCAATTTTTTGGTAAGTGTACATTATTTCATTTTAACATCTGTGTTCTATCACTGAACTGTTGCACATTATTTTTTCCGATCTTATTTCTTTATTATTTTTTTAAAAGATGTTATTTATTTATTTGACAGAGAGAGACACAGCAAGAGAGGGAACACAAGCAGGGGGAGTGGGAGAGGGAGAAGCAGGCTTCCCACTGAGCAGGGAGCCCAACGCAGGGCTCAATCCAGGATCCTGGAATCATGACCTGAGCCGAAGGCAGATGCTTAATTGACTGAGCCACTCAGGCACCCTTCTTATTTCTTTTAATACACATTTTTTTTTGCTTTGTTACCATTGTTTTGAATATTTGAGTCACTTAGTTTGGAATGATGACTGTGTTCTCTGTCTCAGTGTAGTTTAATAATATCCAAACTCTACTATGTTGAGTCTGTATTTCAGGCTTTTTAATTGTAACCTTGAGTTTAGAATATCTTGGTGTATTTAAATCTAAAGTTGAAGTATAACTGCCTAGCTATATGCAGATTCTAATGTTTTATTAAAATACTCTTGATGTTATTAATGCAATTATGAGGTCTCTAGCCCTGCTAAGACATGCAGATTACCATTATACCACTGCTATTTTATGGAATTTAAGTTGTGTTTTTAGGAAACATCATAGATTTTCAGCCTTTCTGCTTACCCTTGGTATGTACTTAAACATATGGATTGACATTGTCTTATATCTTATGAGGCAGCCCCCTAAGATCAGATCTGGTAGCCTTTGGGCACAGTGTGGCCATTTTCTTCTTATTTATAGAAAGAATGATGGCCACTTCACAAGCTATTTGCATGGATTAGTGATTGTAAAGTGCAGCATAAGTATTTTTTATTTCTAGAATGTCTCTGAAATACTCAAATTACTTTTGGCAGCTATGTAGATAAGTTTCAACAATTTCCAAATGTGCACTTTCTCAGTGCTAAACACAGGCTCTATTACATAAATAATATGGTGAAATGAACATTCTTTCCTATCACGTGGGTAAAATTGTTAGTGGTGTTAACAGTTCCTTCATTTGTTCATTTATGCGTGCATTTCTAGCTGTGTTGCCCTAGCCAAGTTAGTTAATCTCTCTGAGTCTCAGTTTCTTTATCTGTAAAATGAGAGTGATACTATATGCCTTGCAGGATTGTTGTGAGGATTGAATAACGTGATCTGTGTAAAATGACTAAAGATAGTTGTTGTTCTTTTAATTGCCATTATCAACTTTTTTATATTTTTAATTTATTTTTAAGTGAACTCTACCGCCAACGTTGGGCTCAGACTCATAACCCTGAGATCAAGTGTGGTGTGCTCCACTGACTGAATCAGCCAGGTGCCCTATTACTCACCAAATGCTTGAGTTCTCTGGCCTCAAGGAGCTCTCTGTCAATGGGAGAAGTTGACAAATGGCTCAGATCTCAACTAACTAGACATTAAGTCCTGTTAAAGCCAGGGTTGCATCTGACATGTTCACCTAGTATCCTCCACACAACTGACACACAGTAAGTATTCAGTTGTTGAAGGAGTGAGTGTTAAATGAGCAATCCAGAGACTGTGACCACCTAGTCATAAAAGGAAGTTGGGGAAATCTTTACAGAGGAGGTCAGGCTTGAATGATTTGTTAGTCTTCTTCTTGGGTAACTCATGTCATCTTTTTATGCCTGTTTCCTCATTAAGAAAACAGAGTAGATGATTACAGGTCAGGAAAATTAAAGAACTCTTATGAAACTTTAAAAATGTTTATCTTATTTTTTAAAATAATGAACTTTATTTTTTTGAGCAATTTTGGGTTCACAGCTCTTATTTTAGTTTAGTGACAAGACAACCTACATAAGAAATTTGAACAATAAGCATAAAATTAAAGGTTTTATGGATAATGGTAGGAATTTTTTTCTCTTTTTTTGGTTCTCAAATTCTATGGCTTGAGTGTTCATTATATGCTGGACACAGTGTTAAATTGTTTATCTTTTTCTAATTTAACCTTGGCTACCAGCCTTCACTTTGAGGCAATCATCCTTTCCCCTTTAACCGATGAAGAAACTAAGCAAGAGGGTGATCAGTACCTTGCCCTGGGCAAAGTGTCAATAGTAATAAGCGGCAGCATGGGGATTCACACCTGGGTATTTATGGCCCATCTGAGCACTTGCTCTTCAGTACTGTTTTACCGCTTGTCATTTAGTATACCAGAGACTGGTTGTCTTTTAAAGGCTAGTCTTAAATATAAGACTCTAACATTCTGATTTTAGATGTTTCAGCAGGTTCATAGAACACATTTTTTTTTGGTACCAGCTTTATTGAGATGTAATTCACATACCATACAATTCGCCAATGTAAAGTGTACATTTCAATGGGATTTAGTATCTTCACAGGGTTGTGAAACCATCACCATGAGAAATTTCCAAATATTTTTATCACCCCCAAAAGAAATCCTGTATATGTTAGCTCCCAACCCCATCTTTCCCTAGCCCTAAGTAACAACTGATCTACTTTCTAGCTCTACAGATGTGTCTGTTCTGGACATTCCATGTAAATGGAATCATACCACTTGTGGTCTTTTTGTGACTGCTTCTTTGAGCATGTTTTCAAAGTTCATCCATGTTGTCGATGTATCAGCATTTCATCTTTAAGACCCAGTAATACTCAATTGTGTGGATATACCGATTTTGTTGATCCATTCATCAGTTGATGGGCCATTTGGGTGCTTTTCATCCATTGGCTATCATAAATAATCCTTCTGTGGACATTGACCTACAAGTTTTTGTGTGGGCATATATTTTTATTTCTTTTGGGTAGGAGTGGAATTGCTGGGTCAAATGGTAACTCTGTGCTTAATATTTTGAGGCACTGCCAGACTATTTCCCAAAGCTGTTGCACCATTTTACATTCCCACCAGCAGTGTATGAGGGTTAGAATGCTTTTTTTAATCAGGTGAGCACTATCAGAGTTTGCTGGTAGAGTCTGTTCAATATATTGTAACATAAATAAAAGTAAATTTTATGGGTTATTGGTTAACCTTTTATCTCACAGACCTATTTATACTGATTTCCATAAATTTTAGATGTTGTAGACCAAGGGTTGGCAAACTATCTGTAAACTACTAGATAGTAAATATTTTAGGCTTTGTGAGCCCTACAGCATCTGTCACAGCTACTCAACTCTACCATTGTAGCGTGAAGACAGCCATATGAAAAACAAACGAGTGTGGCTGTGTTCCAATAAAACTTTATTTATAAAAATAGGTGGTTAGATTTAGCTCTCAGGCTGTAATTTGCTGATCCTGTTGTAGATTAAAAATGAAACTGGAGCTTACTATCCAGTTCCTGTTCTTATTTACAATCAAGATTGGGATAATCTGTCAGTGTTCTGAGTAGCCCCATAATGAGTAGGTTGTTTCTGAAAAAATGTATACATGGAGGCTGGTTCACTGAACTGTTTTCACTGTTATATGGGGAAATGCTATACATTTAGGTTTTTGTGGGTTTTAAATTTATTTTTATTACAATTTTTTTTTTTACTGCTTTTGGATTTTTTTTTTCAATCCTCGGTTAAAGGGAAAAAAA
>PISX010011955.1:0-62880 GCA_004024625.1 Mellivora capensis | reverse complement strand
GCATCCTCACCAGCATCTGTCATTTCCTGACTTGTTAATTTTAGCCATTCTGACTGGTATGAGGTGGGATCTTTTTGTGGTTTTGATTTGTATTTCCCTGATGCCAAGTGATGTGGAGCACTTTTTCATGTGTCTGTTGGCCATCTGGATGTCTTTGCAGAAATGTCTGTTCATATCCTCTGCCCATTTCTTGATTGGATTATTTGTTCTTTGAGTGTTGAGTTTGATAAATTCTTTATAGATTTTGGACACTCACCCTAAAAGGAATTTTTGTGCTTAAAATTTGTTTCTTCTATTTTGATCTTTTTCTACCTGCTCTCTATGTATATATCATGTCTGTATCTATCCCCCATCCTTGTCCAAATCCATCTATATGTGATATGCATGCATGAGTTTAATATCAGAAAAAGACCTCATTTATTTTTTCTCCTGTAGATGATAAATAGTCTCTCTACAACTGTAATGTCATCTTTGTCATATATCATGTATCAAATTGTCTCAAATACACACATACAGGTGTATGGACTTTTTTTTTTTTCTTGGCTCTTTAACATGTTTTTTATTGTATTTTTTTAAATTTATTTTTTCTATCCCTGCTCAAATCTCATACTGTTCTTTCTGTGTCTTTATAACATATTTGAGTTTCAGTAAGCTGAGTTTCCTGCCCTTCCACTCCAAATTATAATTTGATGTGGCTGTACTTGGATTTGCATCTTTCTGCATAACTTTATGTATTAGCTTGTTATATTACACAAAACCACATTGGTTTTGATTAAAGGCTAATTGGCAGTAGCCTCAACACCTTTACAATATTGACTGTCTTCTTTCAAAGCATTAAATCTATTTTAATACTTTAGATCTTTTTGTGTACCTACACTGCTCACAAGAATAATTTATTTTAATCAATTATTCCTGATGTTTAGAACATTATTGGTATTTTATTGTGATCCTATCTTTAGCAACCTTGATCTTTTTAATTCTAATAATTTGAAAACTGTCATTTTTCTAGGTATTATCATATTGTTCATCAATTTATCATGGTGCCAACTTGATTTTTTTCCTTTTTGGTCCTTATACTATTTCTTCTTCCTGTTTGGGGTCTTACTGCCCTGACAGGCATCTCCAGTACCCTGAAGGTAAGCATTGTGTGCTGTCCCTGACTTTAAAGAAAAACTTTTAACATTCTCAGGAAGACACAATTAATGCAATTAAAGTAGTTTCTTTATTTTGATCTTACTTCCATTCTAATATATGCATTTACGTCTGTACATTTTCATTTTAAAGTAGTGTTTGCATGTTCACTCAATTTGGAATACTGTGTAATTTATATTGTGACTTCTTTTTCAACACAGAACTTAGGAGCTTGGGTTTTTTTAAGATTCATTTTGTCCTAAATAAAGTTTAAACATTACGTCATTTTTGTATATTCTATACCAAATTGTTTACATCACCCATTACTTCATGATTATTAAGGGTGCACTTAACATGTCATAAAAAGAGCATTGCACAAAGTTAAGATTAAGAACTACTGATGGAAACTAGGTGCACTGTGGAAAGCAGCCATTTAGAGAACCATGTGGATTGTCCTGCCTGCCTTCCTGAAAGCAGCCAGAGGAGGTGGGCTGAGCTGGTTAACCAAGGCCCACTCAGGTGCCTGGGCACACACTGTCAGTCCAACCACTGACATTCATCAACAGCCCCACATGTTCCTCCCCACACGGGCTTTGTCAGAGGCTAGAAGTTCTGTTTTCAAATTTCTAAATGTTTGCACATTTGGTCTCTCTTTTATGATAATTTTTTTAGAGGGGGATTGAGAGAGAGAGAGACTGTGTGCATGAGCCAAGAGGGAGATGGACTCAGTCCCACGACCCTGAGATCACGGCCTGAGCTGAAATCAAGAGTCTGACGCTCAACCGATGGAGCCCCCAGGTGCCCCTATATTAATTTCTAATTCTCTGGCATTGAGGTATGAGATTGTGTTTTCATGATATTAGCTCTTAGTTATATTGATTGAGCCTTGCTTTATAGATCACTATGTGATCAATTAGTATAAAATTTTCATATTTGCCCAAAAGGAATGATAATCTATAAATGATTAGAACACTTTACTTGTTTGGAGCAGTTTTGAAGAAATATCCATTAGATGAAGACTGTTACCTGCTTTCTTATCTTCTGGATGAAGGTCTGGCAAACTGTTCCACTAGCCAAATTCAGCTCACAGCTCAGGCTTGCCCTGTGTGGCTTATGAGTTCAGAATGGTTTTTACATCTTTAAAGGATTTTGTATATGAAAGAGAGAGAGGGACAGAGAGAGAATACATTACACAGATTGTATGTAGCCTGCTAATCCTAAATTATTTACAGAAATGTTATTACAGAAAACATTTTGCAATCTCTTTTCTATGTCTTTAGTATTTTTTTGTCTGATTGATTTATAATTTTCCACAAAAATGTGTTAAAATATTTCATTGAGTATTCCTTAATTAATCAAATGTCATTTTGCTTTTACTTTTAGCATCTATGTTTTTAAGGACTCATAGGTCCGGGATTATATCTTTCTGGTGAATTATTCATCTTATCATTTATAAAGGTCACCTTTATCCATATTAATGCTTTCTGCATTCACTTAATTAGTATCTGTCTTGCCTATATTAAAAGAAAGCTGGTATCCAAATATGGGTATCATAGGTAATATTTTCATAAGAGATTTTTTTTTTATTGTTGGTGTTGATCAGAAAACCTTAGATTTCGGAAATATTTCATGGAAAATTTTTGAGTTACCCTTCCCTGGAAGTCCCAGCGATGTCCTGGGTTTGAGATGAGTTCATTTGCTAATATATTGGTTTGAAGATTACTGAGAGGAGTGCCTCGGTGGTGCAGTCTGTTAAGTGTCCAACTCTTGATTTCAGCTCAGGTGAACAAGGTAGTGGGAGAACAGAGGATGATCTGGGAGGATACCGAGTGGAATCAAGCCAGGAAGTGATGTAAATTGTTCCTGCTATCGGCCAGACTCAATTACAAATTCCTCCCTACAAGAAGAGTTAGCAATTTTCGATCCTGGCTAAACGGTAACACCTACATGTCAGTAACACCTCTATATCATGAAAGGGAAACACAATCTTTGATGGATAGGTACTAGTCTTTGTTACAATAAGATTTGTTGAATGAGTATATAATTTCAGTGCTTTGTTCCAAGTAAGATTGGGATATGAGAAACTCCAAGCAAATTCTGTATTTCTGCTTTTTGTTTGTTTGTTTGTTCCATTTTATTTTCCTTTTGTTCTCAGAGAGGAAAATATTGGATGATACTGGATAATATTCTTGAATGTGGAGGAAACTGGGACTCTCAGAAAATGTCATTAAGAACAGGGCACTGCCATGGTCCTTCTGAAGAAATTGAAGTGTTAGGGTTGTTAGGGTAGCAAATATCTTTCTGGAATTCTTTGAGGGGGCCAGACACATCTATCCTTCTATCATTGACATATCTTTCCAGATTTTGGAAGATTTCAGAAGATAAAGGAAAGAAAAGAAAGGAAATAGAAGAAAAAAAAACCTTTTATTGCACTTCTACAATGTATCTGGCCTTATCATAGCTACAATACATAGATTATCCCATCCAATGATTTCCATAACACCATGGAAATATATAAATATATTAGAATATTGATTTACATATAAAATTAAATATAATAAAAGTGCAACAGTAATAAGAGTTAACATTTAAGGTGGTGGGGTTATGGACATTGGGGAGGGTATGTGTTATGGTGAGTGCTGTGAAGTGTGTAAACCTGGTGATTCACAGACCTGTATCCCTGGGGCTAATAATACATTATATGTTTATTAAAAAATTTTAAAAAAGAAAAAAAAAGAGTTAACATTTAAAGAGTTCTTACCTTTATCATATGGTTTCACTTATTTGTGGAGCAAATAACAAATAACATGGAGGACATGGGGAGATGGAAAGGAGAAGGCAGTTGAGGGAAATTGGAAGGGGAGGTGAATCATGAGAGACTATGGACTCTGAAAAACAACCTGAGGGGTTTTGAAGGTGGAGGGGGTGGGAGGTTAGGGGAGCCAGGTGGTGGGTTTTAGGGAGGGCACGTATTGCATGGAGCACTGGGTGTGGTGCAAAAACAATGAATACTTTTACGTTGAAATGAAATACAAAAATCAAAATTTAAAAATAAATAAATAAATAAATAAAATATTTTAAAAATTTAAAAAAAGAATAGAGTTCTTACCATAAGTGGTGTTTTATATAGGCATTCTCCTTTAATCTCCTGGATAGCCTCATGAATTTGGAAGCTTCAGGAGGTTAAGAGGTATGTTTAAGATCATTCATGCAGTAAAAAGTAGAGAACAGGCAAGAGCCTAGGTAGATCTTCCAGTTAGTTATAAACTAGCCTTGAGATTTGACCAAATTCCTGCCCTCCCCAACCAGGCTGGCAACTTTGGTCTTCGGTAGCCACTTATTGTCACTTGTATGCTCCCAAGTGGAGGAAAACTGAAGGTCACATGGCACCTGAGTGGAACTAGTTAACTGAAGCAAGGAGGAAGAAGTAGCAGGAAGGAGGCAGGGACAATATAGGGCAGTGTGCTGGCAGGAAGGATCCCTGAGAGCAGAGCTGGGAGGAGGAGGCTGCCAACCGTGAGATGCAAGGACAAAGGGCTTCTGCTCTGGGTGCTCTGTGCAGTGTAGTATGGGATTTATCAGGTGACATATGTCTTTGTCTGGCTGTAATTCTGCAATGTCTGTTAGAATTTGTTGGTGCCCTGGTTCTGGGGTGATAAATGCATGCAGACAGCCCATGAGGCAGGTAGCTTGTGTGTATTTAAAAGAAAAAAAACCAGACATCCTTGGGCAATGCAACACATTCATTCTCTAGTTTGATTCTAAGGCCATATGTGTCTGTGTGTGTGTATAAATGCATGAATACATGCATACATATGTGTGTGTACGTGTCTATATGTACACATGTGTGTATAAATATGCATATATTGAGAATATATGTATGTGTGTGTGTATCTATCTATCTATCTATCTATGTATTTATCCTTCAACTCTCTTAGCATTTCTCAGCTGAAAAAAACTTCATTATCAGTAATAGCATTCTTTCTGAGGATTGAGAGGTTGGGTGAAAACAAATGCCTCAATCTTATTTTTCCACTTGCTCCAAACTTTTTGACCTAAAAGAGAAAAATATCAGGTGATAATTTTCCCAGTCTTTGAGGGAAATGACAATAACCTTACATTGCTCCAAGATTTCTGCTCTAGTTGTGTTGCCCCTGTGTGTCTTTACATACTGTATTAGCCAGAGTTCTCTAGTGAAACAGACCCATAGGAGATGATACATAAATAGATAGATTAGATGCATAGATAGATAGATATAGATGATAGGAATTGGGTCACACTTTTATGGAGGCCAAGAAGTCTTACCATCTCCCATTTGTTAGAAAAACAGGAAAGCTAGTGGCTTATTTCAGCATGGGTCTGAAAGTCTGAGAATTGGGGGCTGATTGGTAGCATCCCAATCTGAGTCAGTAGATGTGAGAATCAGAAGAGCTGATGTTGATGCCAAGAGTGGAAGAAGATGAATGTCTCAGTTCGAGCAAAGAGAGAGTGGAGAGTGGATTTGCCCTTCCTCTTCTTTTTCTTCTATTTGGACCCTCAAAGCTTTGGGAGATGCCCACCTACATTGAGGAGGATTTTCTTCTTTGCTCCATACTCCAGTTCAAATGTTCATCTCTTCTGGAAACACCCTCACAGATACACACAGAACTAAAGCTTTACCAGGTACCTGGGCATCCCTGACTTAGTCAAGAAGACACAGTAAAATTAATCATCAAATATATGTAGTCTTTGTTTGAGATCAAACTCCACTAGCCTGGGAGAAAATGTAATTTTGTTGAATACATTTTTTTTAAAGATTTTATTTGTTTATTTATTTATTTGAGAGAGAGAGCGTGCACACACATGAGTGCTGAGGGAGGGGCAGAGAGAGAGGGAGAAATAGACTCACCACTGAGCCCAGAGCCCATCACAGGGCTTGATCCCAGGCCCTAAAATTAGGACCCAGCTGAAGGCAGATGCTTAAACAACTGAGCCACCCAGGCACCCCTTGTTGAGTCCTTGTTATGTGTCAAGCAGCAGACCATTACCTCTGTTAGTCTTAAATGATCCTTCTTATTACTTTGAGAGGGTGACAGAGATCTCATTTATATATTTGGGGAACGAGGCTCAGAGTACTTAAGTAACATGTTCTATATCATATGGCCAGTATATAATGAAGATAGGAATGGACCTAGCTCTCACTACCCCAAAAGCTACAGAATTTCCATAAAGTCTATGGATTTCAAGCTTTGGTGTACTTCAGAGTCTGTATTTCAGAATTAGGAAATGAAGATCTCTGAGTCCTGCCCTGACCAAGTTGAATCTCGCTCTGTTCATATTGCACCATGTTTCTTTTAGGACAAACAAAGGAATAAGATAAATGTTGGTCTTTAGAAACTAATGAGCACTGGGGGTTATAAGCAACTAATGAATTGTTGAGCACTACATCAATAACTAATGGTGTACTATATGTTGGCTAATTGAACATAATAATAAAAAACTAATACAAATGAAAAGAAATTTTAAAAATGAAGTCCCCACATCAGGATGGTCAACTTATATATTCTTGAATATTCAGTCTTCAAAATTTGTATTAGTTATTTATTGCCCTGTAACAAATTGCCCCCAAACTTACCAGCTTCAAAAAAGAAGTATTGATGATTTCACGTGTAACAGAGGTCAGGACTCTGGGAATAACTTAATTGGAAGGCTCTGACTCATATGGGCTCATGAGGTTTTAGTCAATCTGCTAAGTAAGGCTGTGGTCTTACTTGAGGTCTTGATCTAGTGAAGAGCGTCCACTTCTGAGCTCACTTACATGGCTGTTTATGGGCCTTGATCCCTCACCATATGGGCCTCTCCACAGACTTGCACATGGAATGGCATAAAGAGATCTTTAAGGGAAAAAGAGAATGCCACAATCCTTAAAACCTGATCAGAAGTGGCACCCTTTTACTTTGGCTGTATTCTATTTGTTAGAAGTGAGTTGACAATTCCAGCCCATATGCAAGGAGGGAAGGTATTATACAAGATCACAAACACAGGCAAGATCGGGGGCCATCTTGGAGACTGTTCACCACACACATATCAGGGTGGCTTTTGTAGGGCAGGTGAAAGAAGGCTGGAGGAAGTCAAAGACTGATTTGAACTCCTTTAGAGATTGGTGTGTCACTAATAAACACTTGGATTAAAAGAACATCTGACCCAAAGTTATCTTTGCATATGCAGAATTCCAACATAATTGAAATTAATAGTCCCTGCTCAAAATATTAAAATAATACTGCAATAATGACTATTAACTAACTGCATGCTACGTTCTGAACTCTTCAGAGGAAAATTAAAGGTGTTACATGATGTGGTTATAGTCTTATGACCTTCTCCTTCATTATTGCTCCTTTTTCATTGGTTTGTAGAATGGCAAAAATAATCAGATTTGGGAGTAGTAAACCTCTAGCTTTGGCTCTGCCATTTTGGCTCACCAGCCTTAGTTTCAATATTATCATATGGAAAAGAATAAAATCCATATCAAATATATACAATACATATAATTATATACGTATCATGTATATGTATTATAATTCTATATTATATAAATATAGTTATAAAATATATAATATGTAATTTAACTATATTAGATATTGTTATATACATAGAATAATAATATAATATGTATTATAATTATAATATATGGTAATATAATAACACAATAATACAAGAAAAATTATATGAAAGAATTTATCATAGTGGAGATAGTTGTGTATAGATGTCGTGGTAATAGAATCATATATAATCTCTGCCCTAGACAAAATGTCCCTCAGACATATACACATATCTTAATCAAAAGTTTTCATGCTGATTTCTCTCGCTGGAGGTCCCTTTCCTTTATTTTGCTTACTTTCAAAATGCTCCCTAACTTAGAGGCTGGTGAAAAGAGATTACCCAATCTTGTCCCATCTCCTTGGATACAGTTAATCTCTTCACCAACTTTACTTTGTTTAGAAGTCTCATGCTACTTTTGTCTGATAGGATTCACATTCTGGTGGCATGTGTTATATCTCTACATGATCATGCGCTTCTACAGTGAAAAGGCTGTTTGTGACTCATCTTGGTATATGCACAAACCCTTATGAAGTTAGTTAAACTTGATTTCATTTCAAGAAGCTGTGGAGAGACAGAATGAAATTCACGCAATGGGATAGGTCAAAGTACTCATATCAGTTTCCAACTCTTCCAGCATCTTACAAAGATGCATACACAGTAGGCACTCAATCATTCTCTTGATGTCTTATGCAAACACAGTAGGGGTCAAGATGGCTTCCATTCTGGGGAATCCCGCTTCAATCCCTCTTCTTCACCAATCCCAGGTAACTTCACTTTACCTAATGCCCCAACCCCCCTGAATTAATCCTGGCAAGTACTTTCTGGTGATTTCTTGATGTACAGTAACATATTCTGTGTCCGTTGTAGGCTGGGGAAGATAATTGATCTTCCTTCTGCATTTTAGGCTTTATTTAGGTTTGTTAATATGACTTTAGGGGTTCTAGTTCGTTTTGTCTTTGGTAAACAACTCCTGTTAATCCTCCTCAGATTTTGCATTTCCTGATCTTCACTGTGAGGCACCATCTTCATTAAACTACTTCAGGTCCAAGTTCATCAAGGAAAGGAGATCAAAATACACAGCCTAGATTTTATAGAGGTACTTCTTCCTAATGTGTTCTCTTTCCTCTCAATCCAGCCCAGGAGTGGATGAAACTATTAGACTGTGAATGTTTTGAATTAAGTTACCTAATTATGAAGAATCCCTTAAACTATCCCTTTTAAATCTAATTCAGGCTTCTCTTTCCAGACTGATTCAATAAAGATTCATTTTAACTGCGGAACCCTGTCTTTGTAATTGTTCTTTTTAAGTTCTTTAAAATACATGTATCAAATTCCCAAGTGCTGTCTGCCTTCTCAGTTTTACCTCCAATTCCCTACTTAATGAAGCTGAAAAGAGTGGTGATTACATTGTTCCTTCATTATTACTGGACCTGCCCAAGAGAATTTGTCCAATTTTACTGAAATACTACTAATTTGAAATTTTCACAAGGACTTAAAATGCATCCTGTGGATGCAGAATGTGGGAGGGTTATTTCTGATGAATTTTTATTCAAAGTATATGGACTGAGTGCCTATTATGTGCCAGAGACTTTCCAATATGCTTTTGCTTCAGTGGTGGGAGAGACAGCTGTGGACCTGTCCTTGGTCCTCACTATGACTCTGTGGGAGACACGAGGGAGGGTTGTGGTCATACAGTGTGATAAATGTGCTGGCAGAGACATGCTCAGAAGATTGTTCTGGCAAATAAATGGGCCACTTATCTCTGTTTGAGGGAGTAGTGCCATGAAAGGCTGCCAAGAGAAGGTGATGTTTAAGTTCTGTCCAGAAAGGTGAATATGAATATAAAATACCCAGAAGGATTAATTGGAAATCCTTCAGATGTTAGGGAGAGATACCAAAAAGAACAATCTCAGGCACAAACATGAATTTATTGGCTTCCATAAGTGAGGGGGTTCAAGGGACTATTTAGACAAATGTAGCACCCGAGTTTGGACAATATCTACAATTCTCTTGTTCCTACACATACCTTTAATTTTCTTCTTTATTTTCTTTGAGTTTCCTTCCTAGTCAGCAAGGGGGAGACCCTAAACAGATGCAGACTTGTGTGGTCCTTATACAGATGAATCCTGTTAGGGCCTGTGTCAGTTCCCCAGGAAAGGATTCTGATTTGTCCTATCCATGCCACATCCTCAATCTCTCACTTTCATGTATTGACTCATTCAGTGCAGTTAGTTAGAATAACTATTCTTGAGTTAACCTCTCGACTCTGGAATTTGTACACTTTGGCCAGGCTGAATCACTGGGCCCCCATTAGGTGGGGAACCATCCATATAATTGACATTCCCACCATTTGGACAGGGGAGTCCCTTTAAAAAAATAATGTCTGTGCACAAATTAAAATCTATGTTACATAAGCTACATCATCCAAAGATTAGGAGGGTCCATCCCGTATGTAGTCCCCGGCTCA
Organism: Mellivora capensis; assembly: GCA_004024625.1. Classification (NCBI taxonomy): domain Eukaryota; kingdom Metazoa; phylum Chordata; class Mammalia; order Carnivora; family Mustelidae; genus Mellivora; species Mellivora capensis. The sequence goes on along the minus strand of PISX010011955.1, from coordinate 52,703 downwards.
GGGAAGACAGGGTACATTAGGGCAGTGCTGCTGATACTTCTTGTATACAGAGGAATCTGGAGATACTGATTTGATGTAGATTTGGATTCTGAAATGGAGCCTGAGACTCTTCACTGCCGAGTTCCCTGGTGATGCTGATGCAGCTGGTCCATGGACCACCATTTGAGTAGCAAGGTGTTAGTGATACAGCAAGTCACTGAATGTGGTTGAAACTTAGGGTACAAGAAGAGTAAGTGATAAAGAGATGAAAGGAGTGAGAAATGTTACAACATAATGAGTAAGGCTGATCCCAAGAGGACCTGGACCCTGGCTCGGCTCAGTGAACTCCAGGATGGCTGGCATCAATTTCTCCCCTTTAGCTTCTATGTTTGTAAAATAAATGATCAGTATTATAGAGCTCCAACCAGGCAAATGTTGTATTTAGGGAGGAGCCCAAGTCTGGAAGCGTGCTGTGCCTCTGCTGACAAGCTCAGTGTCTGCCTGGATCTGTGACATTAGTCATGTTCCTCAAGAATCTCAAGTCCTTTGTTCAGTTATTCTCCATTTTCCCAGGACATCCATTTCTTCATCCTTCCTCACTTTATTTGGTGCCCTGGAGGTTGCCCTTGTGGACCACATCATCTGGGAAATGTTTCTGGTTTCTACTTGCAGGTAGAAAGCACTCGCCAAAAGTTTGGAGTAAAAGACACCGTGCTGTTCTGTCCCTGTGACACCAGAGATTGGGTACAAACTCTGTACTTGTATCTAAAGCTATAGCTCGCATGAGCAAATTGTTCCTCTGACACTCCCATCAGGTTCTGGGATACTGCCCCCTTTTCCTAACCAGGGGCAGCTGTAGATTCCCACTGTGGCTAAGTCCAGGGCCAACACTACCCTATGCCTGCTATTAAAATTCTAGCTCCTGTTTTAACTATTTTCCATCCTGGTCTGGGTTCTACCTTTGCTGGTGATCTGTAGACCTACAGTGGAGTTTGATTAGTCCCCAATGTTTACTTTCCTTTGTGTTATTCTTCTTCCAGCATGGTTTTCTCTGTCCATGTGATCAGAAGTGTACATCCACTTCCTGAGCTATCCAGATGTACCAAACTATCAGAAGTACTTTGCCCCAGGTGGAGAGATTATTAGGACATCATGCCTGCTTTCCCTCTGACTTCCAGTATTACCTGTCACTTCTGTCACTGACCTTTAGGGCTGCCAAAGAGTATCTTTCTTAGTTTTATCCTCTGATGAAATCAGGCCTTTCGCTGAATCCTGTGGTAATGTCACCTTTGTGGTAGTAGTTACTGTGGATTATGTATTTATGGGAATTCAAAAATATTTCTGGCTTTTTCCTTTTGAGTACTTGGCAGGATTATACTTTTTTTCTCCCTTTGAAGTTAAGCACATCACTTATTTTAGTCAACAAAATGAAGCAGAAGAAACTTCAAGGCCCCAGGTACAATTTGCTTTGTGCTAGTCCTACTGTTATGGCAATGTAAACCTATGTGGGAGGAGGGACTCTGATGACCTGTATACCCAAATAATTATGGTTTGGGTAGTATAGCATAAAAGTGGAATACTTCTTTAAAAAAAAAACCAAAAAACACTGATTGCTTGTTACTGCAATGTAACCTTGCCTAATGCTGACTGATACATTGACCTTAAATGGATCACATCCTCTCTCTGGGCTATAGTTTATTCATTTGTAAAAGGAGGTGGTTGGGCTAAAGTATCACTTGTGTTTCTTTCATTTATGACATTTGAGGATTCTACATCTTGTCTGACAGCATCCAGGCAAGAATGGTCTCCCCATTATTTGTTCCTCTTGGAATCTTTCCACAAAGCTCAGGAATGATTAAGATATGTGTCTAGATAACACCCATTGGCAACAGAATAAGATAGCTGGACAAACAATTGTAAACTACAATCAGGGTGTGTTCTCCAGATGCTTAAATGTTATTGTCAAATGTCTAAATAAATGCCCATCACACTTTGGAAGCTGAGATTTTTCTCTTTCTTAACATGATTTTTACTAGCTGTCTAACTAATTTATGGAGAGCCCATAATGCAAGTGCCACATTTTTTTATTAGAGACATGTGAGCACTGTGGAAAGTGTTTGTGAAACCAAGCATGCAGGATAGATAAATAATATACCACAGAAATATCAGAATCACATAGCAACTTTTCAAGTGGAAGCACCTTATTATTAAAAAGTGTTTTTTATAATATTTATAAATATGGTTGAGTATGTTCTCCTTATACTTAATATCATTTTTTTTTGACTGAAGAGGAGTAACATGGAGAAACTCTACTTACAGATTTCCTTGATTTGACTATTTTAGAGCAGATTCCATACAGAAATTTTGGAATCAGACTGCCTGATTTGGAATCTTGATTGTCCAGTTAATAATGTGACTTAACCTCTCTGACTCTTAATTTCTCGAACTGTAAAATGAAGATATTCTTAGATATACCTCAAAATGTTTCACGGATGAAATTCACATATAGTATCCACATACGGTAGTCAACACAGCACTGCTATCATCCTCGTCATCAACAGCATCTTCGTCCCCAAGGAGAAGGCTTACATAGTTGCCTCTGATGACTTCAGTGATGGGTAACACATCTCAGCAGATCAGACTCTACTGACATCAAACGGCCACAAGGTAAGATTAACTGCCCTTAATGCCATACTCTGTCATTTTCAGCATGACTTCACCCACAGATATTACAGGGGCTTTCTCATAAAACCCAGCTTCGTGAGTTAATCAACCTTCAGGAGGTATTAGATGACAGAATGGATGTACATTTCAAAGGAGCTTTATTTCTAAGTCATCCCAAATCACATGTCTGAACAATTTTCTTCTGTACCACAGTTAACATGTTGGTCAAAATTTATTGAACAGCTTTTACTTACTCTAGTTCTGGAATGATCCTTGCCATTCCTTGTCAATTAGACATATGCATTCCTCTCTTCCTAAGGCTGTCTATCTGTGAAAAGGGAGGGACACATTTCACTAAAGTTGTTAAAATTTAAGTGCTTGAATAGTGGCACCTCCCAAGATTTGAAAATAATCTCATCTTTTGAATGAAGAATCAAGAAGCATAAATGCTTACCATGGGTAAATTTTATCTGGCATCAAAATGGGATAATAATATTTGATAATTATTGAGGGCTTACTATATGTCAAACACTGTTAAGTGCTTTACATAGATAAATATAACTGCCCTATGAGTTACATCCTAATGATACCATTTTTTTAAGACAGTGGAAATCGTTGGATTTAAACAACTTTCCTGAGGTCATTCAGCTAGGAAGTTGAGTTGAGATTCAAACCCAGATTAGCTGATTCCATAGCTGGCACTTTAATCCCTGGGTATACTCTGTCGCAGATGTAAGAGATGTTCAATGATAGGAGCAGAAGAAACAGTCGAGCACAAATCCAGTGCAGGGCTGGATCATCAGAAATGTACTATAACTGAATGATATGTATTACTATGTGATAACGTTTTCATCTTAAGAAATGGATAAAGATATTGAAGAATTGGTGCATCTCTGAAGTTTTGAGTCTAGGGTGACTCCCCGGGCTCTTTGGAGGAAACATATCATTTATAGTTAATTCATTAGCTATGAGGTCTTACCTGGATGCTTACTTTCAAGTAACTTTCTTACTGCAGTATAAATTTCATGAAGGTGATGATTTTTGCCTATTTTACTCTCTGATATATCCCAATGCCAAAAACGTGCTTTGTGTAGGCGTTCAATAAATATTTGTTGACTAAATACATTATCTCTAGATCTTCTTGTATGTACCTTCTGATAACTCCTTCCTGGGTACTGCAGTCTTCTTTGGTTTTTAATTTCTGACTATGAGCTAACTCTCAGAAGCTGTTAAACATGTTGTAGAATGATCTGGGTTGTTGGTTGTAGAGTATCCACTTAGACAGATTTGTGTCTATATCTGCTTCAGAAAGTTGGGACAGTATGAATTCCACTGATCCTAGAAGAGTTTTGAAATATTAATCTATGCATACCACATACTCTTATGGGACAGGCCTGGGTTTTCATAACAAGTATGACTGTATGCTTTCTTTTCTTTTTTTTTTTTTTAAGATTTAATTTATTTATTTGACAGACAGAGATCACAAGTAGGCAGAGAGGCAAGCAGAGAGAGAGGGGGAAGCAGGTTCCCCACTGAGCAGAGAGCCTGATGCAGGGCTCGATCCCAGAACCCTGGGATCATGACCTGAGCCCAAGGCAGAGGTTTTAACCCACTGAGCCACCCAGGTGCCCCTTCTTTTCTTCTTTTTTAAGAAGATTTTATTTATATATTTGACAGACAAAGATCACAAGTAGGCAGAGAGACAGGCAGAGAGAGAGGCAGAGAGAGAGGAAGGAAAGCAGGCTCCCTGCTGAGCAGAGAGCATGGTACAGGAGCCAGATGTGGAACTCAATCCTGGAACACTGGGATCATGACCTGAGCTGAAGGCAGAGGCTTTAACCCACTGAGCCACCCAGGTGCCCCAACTGTATGCTTTCTTGATACTCTCTGGGTCAATGGGTAGAACTTTTTTTTTTCCATTTCACATAAAGCCTGGATATTGATGCTTTGGTTTGCTAGCAGATAGCTCTGGCTATGCACAGGGACCTGGACTGGACTTCATGACCTTTCCTGATGTGAAAGACCCATCCCCAGGTATAGAATTTCATATCTAATTCCTACTCTCCTGGAAGTCCTCTAGTTTTGTTATCTCCTTTCCAATGTGCTTGCTCTTCATCCCTTTATTGGATTAATCTAACTTTACATAAAAAAATAATGAATTTTGGTGACATTTTATCCATCTATTTGTTTTATCTTGGAGAAAGAGAATCCTCATGCCAGATCAGTGTTATATTGAATAGAAATCCTAAGCAGTACTATGCATGATAAAAGTCTTAACTACAGATAACAATGTTAAAATTGCCGTAGTTCTTATTACTCATCCCTTCAACTCTACTCTGTTCTTGAGATTGCTGGGGCTGTGTTCTGTCACTAGATCCCAGCATCATCCTCAGTATCACAAGTCACAGGAAAGAGTTACAGTGGGGTGAGTGAATATCCATCCATTCAGATTTATTCTTCGCCCATCTGTTGCCCACTTTATGGCTCTAGGACCTGGCTGCTCTTTCCCTAGTCCCAACAGACTCAGGGATATGTTTCAAGGCCTTGAGTGTTTTTACTCAGCATCTTCTATTTTCTGTTAAACTAACTTTCAAAATACCACCTACTGCTGCTGAACCATCACTGTAGCTTCCTTAACTTTTCTGGCCCTAAATTCTGTTCTTTTCTAGAATAACGAGTGGCTTAGAATGACCTATATTTTTAGTGTTGTATTTTGGGATGTTCCTAATCAGGGCCTGCTACTCTCTTGAGGAGCTGAGGCATAGCAGATTCTGAAGTAGAACAGGGCACAGAGACTACAAGTGTTACGTTGTATGGGATACTGAGGGTGAATGGCAAAAGGAAGAATCCAGACAAGGGTTAGGAATATACGACCCATGCCTAGAATGGTAAGGTGTATATATCTTGAAGGCACTGGGGATTTGGGAACTCAAGCACAGAGAAGGACACTGGAGTCTAGTTATACAATCTAGGGCAGGTAGTTAAGGGTAATGTGCCAGAAAACGAGCTGACTACCAAGGTAACTAGGGTTGTTTTTTAACTTTTTCTTGTAAGAAGCAGTACACACACACACACACACACACACACACACACACACACATTCTTTCTTTTGAGATTTTGAGATTTTGATGGCTAGGCTGTTGGTGATGGTACATCAGTGTCACAGTAGGGGTAGGGGATGTAGAACCTGGGAACCGGGTAGGCCTGTGTGCACTACGTACCACTGAGAGTTAGCCATGCAGAAACAAGGACACATTCTTTCCTTCTTATCTCCATCAAAGGCAGTTAGAACCAATTCTGGGTGATGAGAAGGGCTCTAGCTGGAAACAAGAAGGAGTTGCCTTCACATGTGGGCTGAAAAGAAGAAACTGAGGGTGATTTTCTTCTCCCTGCCTGTCCTGCTTTTCCTGGGGAAACCTTATTAGGTTGTTACAGCCTCAGAAGATAAATCTGAGAATTCATTTTATTTATATGTTGTTTTCTCGGCATTTCCTGTGATAGACTTCAGTTGTAAAGAGAGTTATAAATGCTGTTTCTGCAGGCTGTTTTTACTGCACTGTATCTGTGTTATTTCAGAAGGGCCCACTGAGACCTGATTCCAAAAGGTCTTGTTGTTGGCTAGAGGTCTGCTCCTTGTTAGCTGTAGCCCAGAGAATTCTTGACTGACATCCTGGATCTGTTCCATTTACCTTGAGTGGTCAGGCAAGGCAACACATGGTGGTGATAGCTCAGCTTGCTCACTTCTACATGTTCAGTGTCTGTGGGGTATCCCATTCACTCATTTATTTAATAGGAGTACGAATCTCAGTCTAAATCCAGTGTTATGTATAAATGTGTGTGTGTCTCTATCTGAATCTGTATCTCTATCATATATATATATATATATCCCATACATGGGATATAAGGGGATGATATAAACAGTTCTAAGCATATGGGACATAATATAGAACAAAAATGGACAAAAAGACTTGTCCCCTTGGAACTTACCTTACTATTGGAGTTGCAGGTAGAAGTAATATACTAGTATAAGCTATTTTATCAACTGAGCAGCAAATAATAGAACATTGGTTAGGGACTATTATAAAAGAAATGAAACTAGGGTCATGGCTAGAAGAATGGTGATCGTGAGAGGGGACCAGGGACAGGCAGGAAGCAGTCTTAGGATGGCCAGAGCAGGCTTCTCTGAGGACCCCAAATTTCCCTGGAAACCTGTGAGCTGAGGGAGCCATCCATGCAAAAGAATATTGTAAGCAGAAGGGAGGACAAGGGGAAAGGCCCTGGGGTAGGAACAGTCTTGACAATTTTCAATCAAAGCGAGACAGCGTCTGTGGCAAAAGTGCAGTGATGAGGTGGGGTGGTGGGAGGTGGGTCAGGAGAGACAGGTGGTGCAAGATTATGTAGGATGATGTCAGACTCTATAACATATTTTATAGATTTTGAATTTTGTCTAATAGTATATGTTCCAAGCAGAAAAATGACATGGGAAGACTTATATTTTAGAGGATGCTCTGGAACTTGGCTAGAGAGGGGAAAGAAACAGCAAGGTGCCGATCTGGAGACTATGACATTGATACAGGTGGGAGTTGAAGGCACCTCAGGCCAAGGTAGCAGCCATGGGAGTAACAAGGAGTTCTTTCTTTGGTTGTTTTAACTGAATGTTTCTAAGGCATAGTGGAAGGTCTTATTGGTAGATTATATGTGGGATTTAAATAAATATAGGGACCAAAGATCATTCTTAGGTTGTTGCCTGACATGCCTGAGTGAAAGGTCACCATATATCATCATAGAGATACTAGAAAGAAATGTGCCAGAGAGACAAGCTGACTTTCAGCCATGCATGTATGGTGCTCAAAGACACATACTTCAGTAGAATCATCAAAGGAGGGATGACAAGAGAGAGCACAAGAGTCCAGAGACTTGAGCTCTGGGGGTTTCTACCACAAAGAGTTCAGAGAAGGGAAAGGAATACAGAAAAAGGGACTGAGGAAGAGTGCCCCATGAGGTAGACAGACAACCAGGGGTGCTTGCTGACCTGAAATCAAGTGCTCAAAGTGTTTCAAAAAGTAGAGTGACCACCTATGTGAGTATCTGCAGTGGGTCAAGTAAAAGGGGGAGGGAGACTCTTTTTAGATATGGCAAGATTGAAATCATCTGTTGAAAAGGCCATTTTAATGAAGTATTGCTGATGACCTGAAGAAAGAATGTCCCATGGGTCTGGGAGGCCAGGAAGTAGAAACTTGAGCACAGCAGCTCTTTCAAATGTGTGTCTATGAATTCAAAGTAGAACACAGGAGGCTAACTTTCCAGTTTTGAGTACCTGAATTCTATAGACCAATTTAATATCTAATTTAGTAGATAATCTTTTTTTGAGGAAGGAAGGGGATTCTGAATCTGGGGGCCGGAAATCTGAGATCCAGTATAGTCAGGTTTGGGTGAACTCTCTCTTCCAGGGGGCAGACAGTCAACTTCTCATTGTGTCCTCACATGGTGGGAAGGGCAAAGAGACAGTTCTGAGGTCCCTTTTCTAAGGGCACTCATGCTACTCATGAGGGCTGTACCCTTGTGGTTTAATCACCTCCCCAAAACCCCACCTCCTAACACCATCACATTGGAGGTAGGTTTTTCAACATGCTAATTTGGGGAGGACATAAGCATGTAATCCATACGAGGATTGGTGATATTCTTTCCATATATCACTTCATATCCCATTCACCCTGGATGCTTAATGATCGCCTTTGGACTGATTGACCTAACTTAATGGTAGAGGTCAGTGCTGATACATTTTTTTTCCATTCCTTTAATATAATTCTGTTAGTCCCTCTCTTTTATTCTCTTTCTCTGTCTCTGTCTCTCTCTCTCTAAATATGAACAAATATTGTAGTGACTTATTTGAAAAGTATCTTTTACTTTAGCTTTAATTTTGTGTCCCAGGAATGGAGACCTAAATTAGCAGGCAAAAGCTGATCATTTCAGAGCTGTGGCTCCCCAAATATTGTGCACATTGGCAAGCTGTACCTTAATAGTTCCTCATAGCACACTGTGCCAACAGCTCATGGATCAAGTACTCCCTAAACAGTAATATTCTTTGACATGATGGATCATTATAGTCTCATTATAGTCTTTTGAGTCAATGATGTGGGAAGAATGGGCTATCATTTTTAGCCCTTTGGGAAAAGAGCTATTTGCCTCCCAATGGAACCACCTGCCATTTTATCCATGTCCACCATTTTATAATTTCTCCCTCAGGCTCTAGTACCTGTTTTGGGATATAACATCCAAGGAACAACAATTTTTTTTTTTTTTACTATTTATCAAGGAGATAACTATGGCCTTTACATTTTCCAGTGTATTTATGGTGTGAGGAAAGAGCATTAAACTGATAAATCAGAATAGTTGGCAGTTGGGTGGGAGTCTAGTCACGCCCTTTATTTTGTGATTTAGAAGAGTAACTATTTAATAATGATTTATAGGTAGACAGAGATAGATATATATGCACACAAACACACATGTGTGCACATGAACATTCACACATCCATATGTATGCATCTATCTATCTACCTACCTACTTATCTACCTATCTGCAGTTTGAATCCTCAAACCCTGATTTAGCACAATGTTTGACTCCTAGCAGGAATATATTCATGCTAAGGATTCCTTGTGTGAAATAATTATGTGGAGTATTGTCCCTGCCTAGTTCACAGTATCAGTGTGGGACCTGGCAAAGATAGCAGTGTGAGAGTAAATGCAAATGCAAAAAGGTACACATATGAAGGACTTTGGGCTATTCACTGGATTATAGTGACCAAACAAATTTCTTCCATAAACATTCCTGATAATCTATTATTTGCCTGGAACTATGCAGGATACCAAAGATGGGGGGTACCTGTTCAAGGTGTTCTAAGTATATAAATATAAGACTTCCTCTTGGGCATGAATAAAAGTTGGTAAATTCCTGAAAGAAGAATGGATTCAGCTGAAAACCCTAGAAATTCTGGTGATAGAGTCTTTTACTTGCCACAAGAGAATATTTGGTAGTATAGGGTGGTCTTTGAAGTACTATTGTATTTATACCTTTATCTCATTGGATGGATATTTCTTTAAGTTCCCTCTTCAAGAGTAAAAATAGGAACTCTTCAAAATTGCAGAGTGTTTTCAACTAAATATAGTGCTTCATATAATTAGCTCATCCAATGTTCATGATAACCCTGAAGTCTTCTTGCCTTGTTTTTGCAGATAAGGAAGTAAACTCCAAATCATAAGAGCCTCATCCAGGATCGTTAAGTCAATAGTGAAACTGGAACATGAACCTGGATCTATTTCATGCTGCCTTCAAAAGTCACATATACTTGAATACCTTCCTTGCACTTGCTAGTGGTTTTCTAAACTTGCCTTGTCATCGGACTCACCTGATGGAGTGCTAATCGCTATTGGATGTTGGTAACATTAGTGGAGCTGTGTCTGGAGGTGCCCTGCTCAACCAGGTATTTACCTGTTACTTACTTGACTCTGAGAAAGTTAGAGGGTCCAGCAAAGTGGGGTTTTTGGTGGGAAGGAATACCCATGGACATTATTTACCAAATGTTATGGAATTATTTCAATATCTATCTATCTGTTTATTTATTTATTAGCTATTTAAACTTCATTTTATTTTTTCAGTGTTCCAAGATTCATTGTTTATGCATCATACCCAGTGCTCCATGCAATATCTTAAGAAACAGAGCAACCACACCAGAAATTTCTGACTTAATTTCACCTCTTCTTAGGAAACTTAAAGGAAAAAAAAAAAGAAAAGAAAAGTCTCCTGACACCTGCTGTGAAGGTTTTCATGAAGCAGGTATTGAATTCAGCTAGGAAATAAATATGTCTATGCTCATTTCTACAGAATTCTGGTACATTCCTGGGATCAAGCAAAATCTAGAAACAGTGGTATCATGCTGAGTGTGCACTCTGGAATCAGACTGCCAGAGTAAATCCCAGTTATGTAACCTGAGGAATATTACTTAACCTTTTTAAGTCTCATTTTTCATCTTTAAATTTGGGATAATTATGGTGAATACCTCACAGGATTGTTCAAAAGATCAAGGTTAACCAATCTATATAAAATGCTAAGTACAGTCACTACTGGATCTCCATGAGCAGACAATAAATATTGGCTATAAAGACATAATGTTAGCTGTATAAGTGCCTATCTTCTAGCATCGCCCTTGTTCACATTTATGGAGTATCTCTAAAGCTGAGTTTCTCATGGAAAGATTACTTGCTGGCCTTTAATTATTGTGAAATACTATTTGAATCATTTACCAATGATAAAAATGGATTAATTAATTTATTTAATAGGTTGGTTATTTATTTATTTATCTGTTTGTTTATTTATTTATTTATTTGGGAGAGAGAAGGAGCATGCAAGCAGGGGGCAGGGCAGAGGGAGACCAAGAAAGAGAGTAGCAGACTCCCTGCTGAGTGCAATCTGATGACCCTGAGATCACAACCCAAGCTGAAATCAAGAGTCAGAAGCTCAATTGAACCACCCAAGTGCCCCAATGAAAATGGTTTTAAAGCAGTGGTTCTCAACTCAGAGAATCTAGGGAGAAAGTTTACCACTCTCATCCCACCCTCAGCAAAAAGCACATATGCACCAGGGAAGGAAACATTTTGTACAATTTGGGGGAGGTTCTCAAGTTCTGAGTCCTTGATTTATTATATCTGAAGTTACTTTAAGAGCCAATTATCTCATATATCTATATCTATATGAGATATCTCATATATATCATATATAAATATAAATATAAATAAATAAATATATATATACATATATATGTATATATATATATATTAATGTGAAGTCTAAAACAATTGGGAGATTGTTGGCTTCTGAGTTCCGTAGAATAGTGGCCCTCCATAGATGGTCACGGTGAGTCCTTGGAACCTGTGAGTATGTTTCCTAATAAGGCAAAAGAGACTTCATAGATGCAATTGAATCAAGAATCTTGATATGGGAGATTATCTTCTAGATTACCTGAGTGAGTCCAAACTCTGGGACCTTAAAACTGAAGAACCCTTCCCTGCTGAGCTTAGAATGAGAGGGAAACATGAATACTGAGAACCATCAGAGAGACACAATGTTGTCGGCTTTAAAGATGGAGGAGGGGCCCTTAAGTCAAGGAAAGTAGATGGCCTCTAAAAGGCAAGGGAATAGATTTGTCCTCTAGAGCCTTTAAAAAAGAATGCAACCTAGTCTGATGCCTTGATTTTATCACAGTAAGATCTGTGTCAGGTCATGTCAGATGTCTGGCATACCAAATGGTAAGAGAGTAAATATGTATTGTTTTAAGCCACTACAATATGACCGAAGTCCATTACTGCTGCCATGACAATGACTCCTTTTTTTGTCTGCACATCTGTGAGCAAAAGGTGTCAAGTAACAAGGTGGCAGCCATGACTTTTAATTCAGTGAGACTCCTCCTGTTACCCTGGTGAAGGTGTGCTCCCTTTGAGATCCAGGAGCACTAACTCAGCAGCCCTGCACTAACTGCAGGGAGGGGAAGCAGACATTCCTTCAATGGTCACTGGGAGGGATGGTAAGTGAGCCCAGACTTGCTTCCATCACTTGAATCCTGAACACATGTATCTTTCCTATTTCAAACACCGTACCTGTAGAGGTCTCTGAGGCAGAGCACGTGCTGCGTTTTGGAAAAGGGCATCCTGTTCCCGCAGAGTATTACTTCTGAGCTGATGCTTTGGCTGTGCCCTCAGCGAGCTGTGCCAGGGTTCTATCTGGCCAGCAGCTTCTGTGTAATGCAGCATGTAATATCACACTGGGTCCTGTGATCAATGGCTCATTCCCATACCTCTTTCATTAAAATGTGAGTCTCTTGTTCTGAGTTTATGCAGGTTCCAGTGCTGGTGGATTCAGTACTCAAGAACATGAATAGTGGTAGTGGCTGAAGCCCTCCACACAGGAAAGACTAATTCATATACAGAACCCATGTCTATTCCTTTGGGAATGAACCACTAGCCTTTCAGGATGGTCGATAGGGTGAACTTGACATAAAGAGATCATTTAGTCACTTTAAGAAATGGTGGCCTGTTGGGGGCTCAGCTTCGGTCACTGTTGCTAACAGGTTGGTTGCTGACAGTGGGAACAGCTAGTCCATGCTATTGGGCCAGTTGTGTAGCTCCCATTTTTTGCCATCATAGATATTTAATTAAGGTGCCCTTCATGCCATCATTTGCATGGCTACTGACAGAAGTTGCCTGTTATTGAGGATCCAAATTAGTTTATCTACTTTCTTAGGCCCTTTTCTGTGCTGAATGCTCTCTGTTGAGCATGCATGTGTAATACAAAGTCTTTACGCTTCATGCCCACCTCAATGTACCCATCCATATACATTCATCCATAACTCCTAACCTAAGCTCTTGCACAGTTGTCCAGGCTGCTCAGCACTGCCAGTGCCTCACATATATTCTAACTTTGGGACACTTCTCCTTCCACACAAAGTGGATGATATGGTGCACTTCCTAAAGCCCTACCCACTGGGAAGATTTTTAATATCACTGTTTTACGAGACAACCTCTGAGTGAGGTTGTAATACAGCCAGCTTCCATTTTTGACTTGGAGCTGCATACTGAGTGTGCATCTGTCACTTGGGTATTTTCTGGTTTCTTGGTCTTTTACTTATCAGCCTTATAGGTTTTTCTTAATTTTGCTAATACTTTCAAATAACCAAAACTGTTGTGTTTATTTTTGGCTTATATCTAGTTTTTATTTCATTAATTCCCTCTCTTGTTTTCATTGCTTTCTTTGTTCTATTTTGCATTTATTTGTGTGTGTGTGTGTTTTATCCATCTTTCTTTTATTTAAACTTTATTTTATTTTTTTCAGTGTTCCAAGATTCATTGTTTATACATCACACCCAGTGCTCCATGCAGTACATGCCCTCCTTACTACCCACCACCAGGCTCACCCATTCCTCCACACCCCTCCCCTCCAAAATACTCAGTTACCAATTAAGCAAAACACAAGCTTTGGTGCTGTTAATATTTTTAGGTATTCTCTCCGTTACTAAAAGAGAGATGTTAAAATCCCTGTCCTTTATTGCAGATTTGTGTATATGTCCCTTTAGTTCTATCAGTTTTTGCTCTGTAAAACTTTTCCTTATTAGTTTAATACATAGGACAATAGATTTGTCTAATTATAAGTTTAATACATAGGATAGAATAGTCCTAATAATAACAATTAAATAATAATATTACTTATAATAGTAAATATTAAATATAATATAATAAATATAACAATATAATATTATAAATATTATAAGTAATAATATATAAATTTGTAAATATATAAAATATACAATTCATATAATTATATATAAATATTTAATATGTAATTAATAAAATATATAATTTATAAAATATATAAATAATAATATGTAAATATTAAATAATATATAAATATTAAATAAATAATAATATAATAAAATGATATTAAATATACTATACAATATTAAATAATAATAAAAATTATTAGTTTAATACATAAGACAATAGATTTGTCCTCTTGGTTAGTGTATAATCATTGTTAAATGCATCAATTAGTCATACTTTTATTTGACATGCATTTTGATTAATACAGTTCCACCATCATTTTCACTCAATGCTTTTGTAATATATTTTTTCTATTCTTTCATTATCAACCTGTCTAAAGTTTCTTATTAATAACCCATAACTGCATCTTGTTTTTTGTACAATTTTACAACTTCTGCCTTTTAATTGGATTATCTCTTTATTTTTATTTTTATTTTTTTTATTTTATTTTTTTTTAATTTTTTTAAATTTTTTTATTTATTTTTCAGAGAGAGGGAGAGAGAGAGAGAGAGCGAGCACAGGCAGACAGAGTGGCAGGCAGAGGCAGAGGGAGAAGCAGGCTCCCTGCCGAGCAAGGAGCCCAATGTGGGACTCGATCCCAGGACACTGGGATCATGACCTGAGCCAAAGGCAGCCGCTTAACCAACTGAGCCACCCAGGCGTCCCTATCTCTTTATTTTTAATATAAATATTTTTATGTTTGGGTTTAATTCTACTGTAATTGTTCATTTTTTTCTATTTACCCCATGTACTTTTTATTCCTCTGCTTCTCCTTTCCTTTCTTCTGTTTTTGAATTATTTGTTAGGATCCCATTTTGACTTATTTTGTTGCACATCTTGTGCCTTTTAATGGTTTCTCTAGATATTACAACATGCATACTTCAAGTAAAATTATGGTACCTCGGGAAACCTTAAGATTCTTGTAATAGTGTACTTCCATTTCACCTCTCCTACCCAGCACAAGGGTGAGGGGAGTGGTGGCATGTCGTACATATGACCTTAAGGTGAGTGCCTCTTTAACTTTGTGTCCTAGATGCCTCACTCTGGCCTTGGCCCTCTTCCCACCTGAGTGTTGAGTGTTTTATGCACCAGACTCACATTGCTATTATGCTAATCTTAAACAGTTAACAGTCTTTAAGGAAATTACACAAATATATGTGTGAGTGTAATAAAAAGGCATATTGACTCTTGTTACTTTTCTTTCCTTGCTGCTGATCTGCCTTTCATGTGGTATTATTAAGTATTATTTTAGTTTAGATCAGTTGTAGGTAAAATTTCCCACTTTCTGTCTATCTGAAAATATCTTTATTTTGCATTTTTGAAGAGTAATTTTGCTGTATAAATAATTCTAGTTGACCTTATTTTTTTAGCACTTAAAGATATTGCAGTTTGATGTTAAATACATTATGTGTGATTTCCTTTGTAATCTTGCTTGGGTTTCACTGAGCTTTTTGGTTCTGTGATTTGATGTGTTTCGGAAATTTTGGAAAAGCACAGGAATCCCTCTGATTTTTCCCCTCTTTCCTTCTGATACCCCAAATATATGCATTATATTATTAATGCTGCACCAAAGGTCTTGGGTATTGGAGACCTTTTCTCTTTCATCTCCTTTTCTCTTTGTGTTTTATGTTAGGTAATGTCTACTGACCTGTCTTCATGTTCAGTGATCCTTTCCTTTGATGTGTCCATACTGCTTTGAAGCCCTTGAAATAATTCATGTGTTTCATTGCCATCATTTCATTTAATTGTTTATTAGTTTTGCCTCTGCTGAAACTCTATCTAGGTTCACACATGCCATCTTTTCTCACGAGACTTTTAAATATATTTTTCATAATTATTTTGAAATCATAATGTTTTAATTTCAACATTAGGACCAACATCAGGGCTACTTTCTGTCTTGATCATGAGTCACATTTTCTTGTTCTTTTCACAAATTCCTAACTTTTAATCACATGCAAGTGTAAAATATAGAAGGGAAGTAGATACTATTTACCCCTAGAAAACACATTAGGATACTTGTGACCTGGCTTGAGTTTAAAGCTACTCTGAAATTGAACTGGGTATGGCTACTATGTGGAGAATGAAGTGAGAGTAGTAGCAGGAAAGCCACATAGAAGACTTTTTTGTTCTCCTGACAGAAGAAAATGGTGATCAAAATCAGGATGTTACCATTAGAGAGGACAGTGGTTGAATATGTGATTAATTTCAGTTTTGAGCAAGTATAGGCAGAAAGGAGAGGACACTATAAAGGAAATGTGTTGGACCCTGAGACAGAATGGATGTACAAAGTGAGAAGGATGGAGGGACTGAGGAACGATGGCCACAGGGTTTACCTGCTCTGCCTCTTTTGGGCTGATCACATGATAAACATGTCACTCATGTTTTCCATATGCCTAAACATAAATAATAACACATAGAAAGTGCACAGAAATTGCCTACCAAAGAGCACAAATTCAAACTGATTTGAAATACTTTGCAAATCTACCCTAGTGTTCCCCAAGGTCTCTCTGACTCATTACATCTACTGAAACACTGCTCAATAAAAGATATAAAATTATTTCAGGGGCAGCAAAGATAACAGAGATGCTGATTATAATATCCTGCCAAAGAAATCACCTCTCAGTTACACACTATGGCTTGCTTGACTAAAGTCTGTGAACAGAAAAGCCAAGTGACCTTGATGAATCCTCCCCTGTAGTTCTGAGACATCTAAATATTCCAAATCCCTCATGCACACCATAATCCTGTCCAGTAAGTAGCAAATAGTTCTCAGTATTTTTTTTCCTCAAACTGCATTATACATTTCTGGACTTACAGATCATAACTCTGCAATGACTTGCTACCTGTGCATGACAGGCAGGGAGGTTAGCACAGAAAAGAACTGACAAAAGTGCTTGCAGAAAGACTCCATTTTTCCATACATTTGCAGAAAGTATCCATTCTTAGCAGGATAGAGGGTATTTGAGGGGTGATTTTCAAAGATGAGGGAGATAGGGGGAAACTGGATTATGTGTACAGGGCCTGGGATTATTGAGCTGCTTTATGTTAAACCCTCTGCTTTCCTCCAACTACTGGCTTGTTTTTTTGGCTGGGTGGCTTTGTATTCCTCTCCCACAGGTTTTCCCTTCTCCTCTTCTTTTCCAGAGATTAGCAAATCACTCAAGGAGGGACAGTTACTGAGGTCAGGGCAAAACTCATTTAAAACCTGCAAAGGCACACACTAAAGGAACTGCCACCTCTCTTACAATTAAAACCAACATCCTCAAACTTATCCCTGAGAGACGTAGTTATGTAGGGGTTCTAGCTTCTGACTGCCTCTACTTCCACTCTTAACACCCCCTCACAGAGTCTACAAGAGGGAGGTGCAAAGCCAAAGAAAGGCAACATCTTTGTCTCTCACCCGTTGAAGGATTCCTTTCAGAGGATAGGGGGTTTTCTTGTAGTTCTTTCTTCATTGGTGGAAAATATTCTCACTGTCCACCAAAATTAGGTTATGTCAACATAAGTTTATCCAGAGAAGCACATTATACATATACTGTTTTTTTAAGATTTTATTTATTTATTTGTCAGAGAGAGTGAGCACAGGCAGACAGAGTGGCAGGCAGAGGCAGAGGGAGAGGCAGGCTCCTTGCTGAGCAAGGAGCCTGATGTGGGACTCAATCCTAGGATGCTGGGATCATGACCTGAGCTGAAGGCAGCCACTTAACCAACTGAGCCACCCAGGTGTCCCATCCAGAGAAGCACATTATAAACCCAAAAGTTATCCTCAAGATACTACAGACACTGCTAGAGTGAGGACTGGTAAATATGGGTGCCCATGAGAGTAGACTGTTGACTTCTAAGAGTGGCTCCCATTCACATAATCCATCATATTCCACATATTCATAACTCCTCACAATAACTAGTATCTACTGAGTGCTTAGTCAAAGAATTATGTGTTCAGTTGAAGAACACATGGTCTAACAATGCTGCATATGTGACTTGTTGAGAAAAGGGATACCACACACCACCGGGAAGCATGGAGACTTCCCGTAAGATGGGGTTCGGAGGGGCTTATGATAGGACTTGGGCTTGTGTTAGGTGATTTCAAGGAAAACTCAAGGGAGTGGGAGTCTGCTGCCATCTGTTCCTATCAGGATTTTCCAGTAATACTCTGATAGGATATCAGTAATATTTATGTAGGATGTTGGAGAAATGAAGTGGTTCATCAACAGCCAAGTTAATGTCAGGCCAGGGCATCTAAGTGCAGAGTTCTGTCACAACTTTTTTTTTTTTTTTGGTCCTCTCTTTTGACCAAAGGCAGATTAAGTCAAGCAGCAGATTTTTATTCATAGTATCCAGATTTTCATCATTGTCATCTTCTTCAGAGACCACTTTTTGTAATGTGGAGTTTGTTCCTTCTACTTCTTGGTTACAAGATAGACTAAAAATGTCTACAGAGTTGCATTTAAGACTCTGAACAAGAGGCATTGGCCAGCTGTAACACAATTACTAGAAACAAAATGATTATTAGCTTTTGTAGTAGATCTTGAACCCAGGAAATTAGATTACCAAGCCCAGGCCATGAAAACGTATCTCAAAGTCCAGGTAGGTCTGGATTGCAGAGCCAGATGGCTTTTTCTTTTATCCCACCCACAGACTGTTCTGCTTGACTGGCATATTTATATAGGTTGCAGCTAGATGTGTTTCTAGCACAAACCCTTCTTTGGCTAGCTCAAAGAACATATGGCTATGTGACTGTTCATTACAATTTTTGTTTGTCAAGCCTTCAGGGAAGATGCTGCAACACATATGACTTTTGGTAGGGTCACAGATGACTTTTAAATCTCTTTTCTCCAATTGTATTATTCCTACTACTGGAGCTTAAGCTCCCTATTGAATAGGGCTCAAGCTGAATCTTTCTTTTTGGACCATGAAATGGCCACTAATAAGACCAGTTAGGTCAGCTATACAAACATGTGTGATTGTATTTAGGAAATCTCCCCAGAAATTTCTGGAAATTCCAGCCTGTGATTTCATAAACATCTTTCCTTTAAAAATATATACCTATCACTCAGGGAAAGCCACCAAAACTGGCTTTTTGGACAAAGCTACAAACATAAGTTGGCACCTAACTAGAAAACTTAAATCACCTGTTTGGAAAGATGAGAAAACATGAAATAAGATATTTCATTTTTATGGAAAGGAAAGATAATAGAGTTTTTGAACATCTACTCTGTGCCACCCACTGAGTAAGACAATTTGTACTCATCTATTTTAATTCTCTCAGTGCCTTTAGGAGGTTCATATGCTCATTTTTCAGAAAAAAAAAGGGGTATACTGGACTCTGTGTTTTGTGTGATTTGCTGCCATGTAAATTATGCATCCATCTTTTGGAAGAAGAATCCATAATTAACCTTCTCCATGTCCATGAGATTCTTAAAGAATTAATTTCATGCCTTATCTAGGGGTGGATGTATGGCCCAGATCTGACTGCTTAAAATGGTGGTTTTGATGAAGCACATGAGACTCAAATTGTTCTATTCAGAGTGAATCCCAACAATGTTTTGTGGGGTTTTTTTTTTACTTTTTTTTTTTTTTTTAAGATTTTACATATTTGACAGAGAGAGACACAGAGAGAGAAGGAACACAAGTAGGGGGAGTGGGGGAGGGAGAAGCAGGCTTCCTGCTAAGCAGGGAGCCCAATGTGGGCCTCGATCCCAGGACCTTGGGATCATGACCCAAGCTGAAGGCAGACACTTAATGACTGAGCAGTCCAGGTGCCCCCAATAATGTTTTTGAGCAAATAAGAGAGAGAGGATTTTTTCCTTCTGGGAATCTAGACAGTAGGGACAGCGTACATGTGGTGATACCAGAGGCCACCATTTGAAAAGCCCTACTGGAGAAAACCAAAGAAGATGAAGCAGTGATGGAGAAGGTGTGAAACTGAATTATCTGAATGCATGTGAAGATGAACATCGCTGTGCATGAAACTCTTTCCTATTTGACTTCGCATTTATGTAACCCAGCCAAACCTTTCTTTGTTTGTTTTCCCTTTAGTAATTTGGGTTGAGTTTTCCTCATTCAAAACCTGCAACAGTAGGGTCCATTACAAGGGGCAGTGGGGATGGTCATCAAGGTGAAATGTCTTGCATGAATCATAGCTAGTATTAGGGTTACTTGGGTTTGACAGATGAGTTTAGCTTGGAAGTCCAGGCTCTGTCCATGCCTGGTGACACAATAAGGGAGGATGAGACGGTGTTGTGCAAGCTCAGGTGAAAAGGAAGGTTCATGAAGAAGACATGAAGGATTGGGGATTCTTTGATCAACTAGGGTGAGTAGAGTGTCCTTCAGCAGTTTTCATTGTGCTATCCTGTCCGTGGTGATAACAATCAAACGTGACTCTGTTTGTGGCAGGAGCACCATTCTAAGGACAAAGTCAAATGGTATTAATAACCTTGGAGGCAAGACACATTACTCATATATTTTGTAATCACTGAATTTTGAGGTGGTCAAGCCTATTCAAGAGCAATTTTTTTCTAAAGGTTTTGAATCATCCCAAGGAAAAATACAGTTTCTGTCACAGACCCCCAAACTCCTCATTAATTATATTAATTTTACCTTATTTGCTCAATAGTTAGCATAGTGTCTAACATATAGAATATTTCCAATAAGTACTTGTTAAACAAATACATAGATTAATTAATTCTATCAGGGCCATAACCTCCAAACACCTGTTTCTCAGCTGTTTTTTATCAATTTCCCAAGTTCAGATAGTACTGAATCCTTTTACTGATAAATGGCCTCATTGTTCCTTCAACTGTAGATCAAAGGACATCTGTCTTATAGAAAAGCAAAGTCCAGTATCCTGACAGTCCAGATTTCCATTACGCTCACAAGAACAAATGTGGAGTACTCCCCAAAGGTCTGTGGATAACAATATGCTCTCCTTTCATGATTCCAACAGGGCAGCAGACTTAAAATATAAATAATGACCCAAAAGCAAGGTAATTTGGAACTATTTCATAGCTGATGAGCCATTATTCCTCCCTATCATCAATGCCTCTAAAACAGGCTCTCCTATCACCTTGTTCAACCTCCATCATAAAATTAATTACCTCTGGATAGACCCCATTTAATTGCTCATAAAATTGATCTTACTTTTCAGATTTTATGGGAGCTAGTATGTCATAAACAATAGTGCCTAGAATAAATGGGATCCTCATTATCTACTTTGAAATAAAATAAAACAAACCCATGATGGATGTGAGAGCCTTTGGCACCTATGTCTCTTGGACTGTAATAGATCCTCATAGGCAGTTATACAGCACCCCTAAAGATCTTTGCTGGGAGTCCTCTTCTTAAAAAAATAGTGGTAAAAACCTTTTTTGATTTGAACATTTCATGCATTTCATTTCAAAAAAGTGCAAGGGCTTATGCTATCATTCCTGCATTTGTTTATCCCCTCTATTAATTCATTTATTCAATCCAGAGACAGTGTGGTTATGGAGAGAATATACAATTTGAGGCTGGAAGAACCTGAATTCTAATCTTACCTCCTGCATATAATAACCATTTCCCACAGAAAAGTTATCATCTCTTAAACTGTAAGTTTATCTTCAGCAAATTAAGCATACTGATATTTATTCCATAGGCTGTCATTAGGTTTGAATGAGATCATGAATACAAAACATCTAATAAAGATCTTGGTCCAAAGACATTTCATCAGTGTTAGATGCTATTACATTGCTAATATTGCTATTAACCAACCAAGCAGGAAAAAAGAAAAAAAAATGCACTGAAGTGAGGCAACATGATAGAAAGAGGATGGGTTTTGGCAGATCAGTGTTTAGAATCTGTGATTTAAAACCTGTGTATCCTTAGGTGAATTACTTAATCTCTCTTGTCATCCATATCCTCAGCTATAATTGAGAGTTTTCACATATAACCCACAGGATCAGATGAGATGGTGGCTGACAGTGAGCCCAGAGCAGTGTTTATTATAGAGATCTTATGTGTCTGACGACCCGGGCCTCAGCCTCACACTGCCCTCCCATTCTGAGTGCTGGGGTGAAGCTTCTCCTAGACACCTGGGATTTATTTAAATTGGCTGGAGATGTGGACAGAAAGGCAGGATTCTGACGCGTGGAAAAGGGCATTGATGCCTGCAGGTGAACAGAGCTCAGGAATCTGATGACTCTTTCCCATATGTAAGTGAGGTCTAGCCCAGGAACCTGGGCTGGTGAAACACCCCATCCCAGGTTGCTGGCCTGGGACACACACTTTCTATTCTGTCCTCTGAAACCTCGTGACCTATTACTTCCTCAAACTACAAGTGTCAGTTAAAGGAATTTATTTCTCTTCTTCTAAGATCATTTTCTCTCTCTAAACACAAACGTTTACCCATGTGGTTCTATCTGCCTAGAACACTTACATTCTGCTTCTACTTCACCATTCATTCACTTAAATATTTATATTCACTTTCATAGGTTAGGGTAGGTGCCATTGCCTCCTTGAATCATCTTCTAACTCTCAAGTCTAGTTTACAAGTATTCAGCATGTCCTTCTCATTCCACAATGCTTACTACACTGCCCAAGGATAGCCTATCTATCTAGTGCTAATTTACAAGCAGGCTATGTGAACTTACATGTCTGTGCTATTCACCTCCGTATGTTCAGTGTGGGCTGTCAGTAAAGACTTGTTGAATTGTTGGATGGACCATGTGGCAGTATGTAAAGCTTAGAATTCACAGACCTGGTGATGGGTCCTGGGGGGTACCTCACTCAGCCCAAAGGGCAAGCCCACACTACAAAATCCAAAAGATGTGGCCAAGATCAGAGCCAAGGAAAATAGCTCAACTAAGGGGCCAAGAAGTTAGAGAAGTTAAAGTGAGATAGAACAGGTAAAAGCAATGAGGCAAAGACAGAGCTGAGATGTGGACTTCTGCTCACTATATTACAAAGTCTCCTTGCTCTCCTGGTGGGAGCAGATATGGTAGGTCTTAGAGGTTTTACATGAATTTCCTAAACAAGGGGCTAAGAAGGATAAAGAAATAGCTCCATATTGGCATTTACTACAAGGTCCCATAGGAAGTACATAAAACAGTGTATTTTACCAAGGGCATTCATTATAGAGAAAAGATGGTTCTGTGACCAAATGCACTTGGATTTTTTTTTATTACTTTAAGAAGTAGAATTTTTTGATTCCTCAGTTGAATATAACACCTTATGCTCATTACATCTGTGCCCTCCTTAATGTCCATCATCTAGTTACTCCGTCCCCCCAAAACATTTCCCCTCCAGCAAACCTCAGTTTGTTTCCTGGAGTTCAGCATCTCTTATGGTTTGCCTCCCTCTCAATTATTTATTTTATTTTATTTTTATTTTTACTAATGGGGTTAACCCAAGTTAACTATAGTATTGCCACACATCTCAGAATCTTTAAAATGCTAATATGAACTTCTGAGCTCAGACCATTTTCCACCACATAATCATATCTTTTTTTAAAGACTTTATTTATTTATTTGACACAGAGAGAGAGAGATCACAAGTAGGCAGAGAGGCAGGCAGAGAGAGAGAGAGAGAGAGGAGGAAACAGGCCCCCCACTGAGCAGAGAGCCTGATGCGGGGCTTGATCCTAGGACCCTGGGATCATGACCTGAGCTGAAGGCAGAGGCTTTAACACACTGAGCCTCCCAGGCGCCCCAATCTTTTTTTTTTTTTTAAGGATAATTTCACTGTTTGCATCCCATGAAGCAGTCATTTAGAAAATACAGCTTTAAACTATTTTTAGTAGTTTGTATTGTGTTTTTTTTAGTTTTGTTTTATTTTTTCAGTGTTCCAAGATTCATTGTTTATGCAGCACACCCAGTGCTCCATGCAATACATGCCCTCCTTAATACCCACCACCAGACTTATCCATTCCCTCACTCCCCTCCACTCAATAACTCTGTTTGTTTCTCAGAGTCCCTCATGCTTCATATCCCCCTCCAATTTACCTCAATTCATTTCTCCTTTCCTTTTCCTAATATCTTCCTTGTTATTCCTTATACTCTACAAGTAAGTGAAACCATATGATAATTGACTCTCTCTGCTTGACTTATTTCACTCAGCATAATCTCCTCTAGTCCCATCCCTGTTGATACAAAAGTTGGGTATTCATCCTTTCTGATTGCTGAGTAATATTCCATTGTATATGTGGACCATATCTCCTTTATCCATTCATCTGTTGAAGGGTATCTTGGCTCTTTCCACAGTTCAGCGATTGTGGCCATTGCTGCTATGAACATTGGGGTAGAGATGGATCTTCTTTTCACTACATCTGTATCTTTGAGGTAAATACCCTGTAGTGCAATTGCAGGGTCATAGGGTAGCTCTATTTTTAATTTCTATTTTTTTACTTTTTTTTTTTTTACTTTTTTAAAAAATTTCTTTTCATCATAACAGTATTCATTGTTTTTGCACCACACCCAGTGCTCCATGCAATGCGTGCCCTCCTTAATACCCACCACCTGGCTCCCCTAACCTCCCACCCCTGCCCCTTCAAAACCCTTCAGGTTGTTTTTCAGAGTCCATAGTCTCTCATGGTTCACCTCCCCTTCCAATTTCCCTCAAATCCCTTCTCCTCTCCATCTCCCCATGTCTTCCATGTTATTTGCTTTGCTCCACAAATAAGTGAAACCATATCATAATTGACTCTCTCTGCTTGACTTATTTCACTCAGCATAATCTCTTCCAGTCCCATCCATGTTGCTACAAAAGTTGGGTATTCATCCTTTTTGATGGAGGCATAATACTCCATAGTGTATATGGACCACATCTTCCTTATCCATTCATCCGTGGAAGGGCATCTTGGTTCTTTCCACAGTTGGGCAACCGTGGCCATTGCTGCTATAAACATTGGGGTACAGATGGCCCTTCTTTTCACCATATCTGTATCTTTGTGGTAAATACTCAGTAGTGCAATTGCAGGGTCATAGGTAAGCTCTATTTTTAATTTCTTAAGAAATATCCACACTGTTCTCCAAAGTGGCTGCACCAACTTGCATTCCCACCAACAGTGTAAGAGGGTTCCCCTTTCTCCACATCCTATCCAACACACGTTGTTTCCTGTCTTGCTAATTTTGGCCATTCTAACTGGTGTAAGGTGGTATCTCAATGTGGTTTTAATTTGAATCTCCCTGATGGCTAGTGATGATGAACATTTTTGTATGTGTCTGATAGCCATTTGTATGTCTTCATTGGAGGAGTATCTGTTCATATCTTCTGCCCATTTTTTGATGTGATTATCTGTTTGTGTGTGTTGAGTTTGAGAAGTTCTTTATAGATCCTGGATATCAATCTTTTGTCTGTACTGTCATTTGCAAATATCTTCTCCTATTCCGTGGGTTGCCTCTTTGTTTTGTTGACTGTGTCCTTTGCTGTGCAGAAGCTTTTGATCTTGATGAAGTCCCAAAAGTTCATTTTTGCTTTTGTTTCCTTTGCCTTTGGAGACATATCTTGAAAGAAGTTGCTGTGGCTGATATCGAAGAGGTTACTGCCTATGTTCTCCTCTAGGATTCTGATGGATTCCTGTCTCACATTGAGGTCTTTTATCCACTTCGAGTTTATCTTTGTGTACGGTGTAAGAGAGTGGTCCAGTTTCATTCTTCTACATATAGCTGTCCAGTTTTCCCAGCACCATTTATTGAAGAGACTGTCTTTTTTCCACTGTATATTTTTTCCTGCTTTGTTGAAGATTATTTGACCATAGAGTTGAGGGTCCATATTTGGGCTCTCTACTCTATTCCACTGGTCTATGTGTCTGTTTTTATGCCAGTACCATGCTGTCTTGTCTACACTACCTAGAGCAATCTATACTTTTAATGCCATTCTGATCAAAATTCCTCTGGTATTTTTCAAAGAGTTGGAGAAAATAATCCTAAAATTTGTATGGAATCAGAAGAGACCCTGAATTGCTAAGGAAATGTTGAAAAACAAAAATAAAACTGGCGGCATCACATTATCTAATTTCAAGCTTTACTACAAAGCTGTGATCTATTTTTAGTTTCTTAAGGAATCCCCACACTGTTTTCCAACTTGCATTCCCATCAACAGGGTAAGAGGGTTCCCCTTTCTCTACATCCTCTCCAACACACGTTGTTTCCTCCGTTAATTTTGGCCATTCTAACTGGTGTAAGGTGGTATCTCAATGTGGTTTTGATTTGAATTTCCCTGATGGCTAATGATGATGAATAGTTATTCATGTGTCTGTTAGCCATTTGTATGTCTTCTTTGGAGAAGTGTCTTTTCATATATTCATATATGAATATATTCATATGAATATTCATATATTCATTTTTTGGCATGATTATCTGTTTTTTTGGGTGTTGAGTTTATAGATCTTGGATATCAGCCCTTTTTCTGTAGTGTCATTTGCAAATATCTTCTCCCATTCCATGGGTTTTCTCTTTGGTTTGTATTCTTTTTATGGCTTCTATCATTTCAGGTATTTATTTTTAGCTTGCTGTGTTTTGGAAAAAAAATAAAACAATCAGTTCTAATTATCATTATAGTTTTGCTTTGTTTGGGCTTTTCATAATAATGGTTCTGTGTGACCTGGAAGAAAAATAGTCCTTCATGAATTGTATTGAATGAATCAGACATTATTACACTCCTCTGGCCACAAAAGGTAGTGGGAGCTACCTCAGGAAAGTGTGGTGGTGAATGAGAGTTTCCAGAATCTAGTCTGGGAATTTTTGACCCAGGATGCTTAATAATGCAGTAGATTTTGAAAAATTTTCCCAACTTCCCAGGTTCTCAATTTAATTATGTGAATAGCTTAAGATACTAATACCTACATCATAAGGTTATTGAGAAGATTTCATGAGATGATGTTGATGGATTCCTTAGCACAGAGAAGCTCTGTGAGTGCTGACCATGATGATTATGGGAACAATGTTATAGATTTCCAGCTTTGGGATTTCTGTAGAGCAGTTTTGTGGCTCCTTTCTATTTCTGTTAATCGTTCACTATTCCCTGAAAATTTTCTTTCTCCATCTACTATGATTAGGTTCCCTGCCCTTTCTTGGAGAGTTCACCCTGAGAAAAGATTAAGTGTTGTGTCTGTACCTGGTCTTCGAAGGAAGTGTCCCACTTCTTCAGCTAAGACAAGCTAAGTGCAGGAGAGAGAAAGAACAAAGTCGCCCCACTGCAGACCTGCACAATGTGCTGATAGAATGAACAGCTTTGGAAGACTGCACTTGGTTTGTGATTGTTGGTGTGGTGGGGAGAGGGGAGAGGAGGTAAAGGGGGAAGAATAAAAGGAGACAGACTAGGTGGTTCTATGCAAAAATAAAAGTGAATAAAATAAAAGAAGACAAAAAAAATAGCATTCCTTCTAAAAGCTGCACTACCTACCTGATCTCAAGAAGAACATCCAGGAAACATGGAAGCTACCTAGTTGTATTGCTTATATAACATGTCCAGTAATGGCCCAAATTGGTAAATGAAGCTGCGTATTCTACTCACCTGCTCTCCTACCTCTCTTTGGGAGTCTATTTGTTATATTTTATTTTCTACTGACAAAATACTGTTATTTGCTTTCAATTCCACTTTCAGCAAAAATCGTAAAAAAATGTTCTTACATGAAGGACATATTTATCACAGTGGAAGATTTGCTAATGAAAAACTGGAAACATCTAAGATGTACAACAAATGTTAAAATTTATTTTTGGGGGGTTCTCCCACATGACATTATTGAGCCATCAAATGGGGTCTTTTTAAATACTTTATAATCACAAGTCAGAAAGTGTGATGTTTCCAGTTCTTCTTTCTCAAGATCACACTAGCTATTCCTGATCTTCTGTGGTCCCATTTGAATTTTAGGATTTATTTTTCTATATCTGTAAAAAAACACAGTCATTAGGAGTTTGACAGTGATCGATCTTAGTTCATCTCTGGATTACTTTGGAGAGTGTGCTCATTTAAAAAATATTAATTCTGGGGCACCTGGGTGGCTCAGTGTGTTAAGCCTCTGCCTTTGGCTTGGGTCATGATCTCAGGGTCCTGGGATTGAGCCCCACATCAGGCTCTCTGCTCAGTGGGGAACCTACTTCCCACTCCCTCTCTCTGCCTGCCTCTTTGCCTACTTGTGATCTCTCTGTCAAATAAATAAATAAAATCTAAAAAAAAAATTAATTCTTCCAATCGGGACCAGAGGGTGTTTTTCTATTTATTTGCATCTGCCTTCATTTCTTTTGTCAGTGCTTTGTAATCATCAATGCACAAGTTTTTAACCTTCTTGGTTAATTTTATTCCTAAATATTTTATTCTTCTTGATACTATTGTAAATGGATTGTTTCCTTAATTTCCTTTTTTAGATTGTTCATTGTTAGGGTATAGAATGTGAATTTGTTGTGCTGGTTTATTAGTTCTGTCAGGGTCTTTTTTTCTTTTTTTTGTGAAAAATCTGTAGGTTTTTTTTCTTTTTTCTTTTAATGTATATCATACAATTGGTTATCCACATACAAAAGAATGAAATAGGATCCCTATCTTATACCAGAAGAAAAATCAACTCAAAATGGATTATTTGAAAATCAACCCAAAATGGATTAAAGACCTAAGCATAAGACTTAAAAATACAAAATCCATCCAATAAAACATAGGAAGAAAAGTTTTTGACATTAGTTGGCAATTAGTTTTTTGGACTTGACACCAAAAGCACAGGCAACAAAACCAAAAATAGACAAGTAGGACTATATCAAACTAAAAGTTTTTGTATGCACAGGGAAGGAAACAATTCAGAGTGAAAAGGCATGTTACAGAATATGAGAAACTATATGCAAGCCCTCCATCTAATATGAGGTTAATATTCAAAGTATATAGTTTCCTATAGTCAATAGCAAAAAACAAATAACCCAACTTAAAAATGAGCAAAATTCTTGAATGGACACTTTTCCAAATAAGATATGCAAATGCCAGCAGGTAAATGCGAAGATTCTCAATTTCACTAATCATCAGGTAAACACAGATCAAAACCACAATGTGCTATCACTTCACCTGTTAGGATAGCTGGTATCAAAATAAAATGTAATGAAAGTTAACAAAGCATTGGGGAGGATGTGGATAATTTGGAATCTGTACACACCATTGGTAGGAGCATAGAATTGCAGCCACTATGATGGTTCCTCAAAAAATTAAAAATAGAACTACCATATGATCTAGCAATCCCACCTTCTGTGATGTATCTGAGTGAAATGAAATGGGGATCTTGAAGAGACATCTGCACCCTCATGTTTATTGTAGCATTATTCACAATAGCCAAGATATTTAAACAACCAAAATAACCATCAACAGAAAAGTGGATAAGGAAAATGTGGGGTATTATACTTACAATGACATATTATTCAGCCTCACAAGAAGAGAAATTCTTCCACTTATTGCAACATGGATGAACCTAGAGGACATTATGCTAAGTGAAATAAGCCAGTCACAGAAGAACAATACTGGGTATTTCCACTTATATGAGATATCTAAAATATTTGAAGTCATAGAAGCAGAGAACAGAATGGTGGTTGCTAGGGGCTAGGAGAAGAAAACTGGAAATTGTTTTTCAATGGAAATAAAGTTTCTATTATTCAAGATGATTAAGTTCTAGAGATCTACTGTACAGCATTGTACCTATTGTTAACAATTCACACTTTAAAACATTTATAGATCTCATGTTAAGTATTCTTACCAAAACACACACACACACACACACACACACACACACACAAGAACACAAGGACATTTTGGAGGTGATGGATATTTTTATTATCTTGGTTGTGATGATGGTATCATGGATGTATGCATAAGTCCAAACTCATCAAGTTATAGACAGTAAGTGTATAAGCTTTTGTATATCAATTATAGTTTGATAAAACTAAAAAGAATCCTACAGATATACTCAGATTTGTTCTAATATAAAAACAATAGTTTGTATGTCCACTATCTGAGTAAAAATATTGATCAAGGAAATTATGGCTTTGCATATCTTCCATGCTCTACAGTCCTCTGCATTAACTGCATTGGGGAAACATGGACCCACCTGCTACAGCATCATGAAGAGAAAGTGAAAAGTGATGCTTTAGTGCCTGACATACATTGGGTGTTGAAGAAATGGCTCTTAAAAATGGTATAGAATAAGATTATTCTCTTTCATATCAGGATCAGAATAGTATTGAAATTGTAGTTGCACATGGAAAAGAGAAAGGAAGAAGGCAAGCAATATCGGGTCTCCTGGTGTGTGCAACTCAGTGTTCTTTGTGTTTTACTTGGGTTCCCAGAAAGTTAAACTGTAGGACATGTCGAGTCTAATGAAAACCTATCTTTCCTCTGCCCCTGGATGTAAACTCAAAATTTCCTTGATTTCTTTGGGTTAACTTAAAATATGTTAAGTCATTCTTTGGACAGCAACTGAAAATGTCCAGTGCAGTAAATTTTAAACTGGGAAGTTGAAAATGATCAGTGCTCACTCATATCCAGTGCTTTTCTCCTGGGAACATGGGAAGATAGCACTTCCCACCTTCCAGGGCAATTATGTCTGCCACCATGGTGTTGAATTCTGGGCATTAGGATATCAAGAGAAGCAATTTATGTCATTTCAGGTCAGCTTATGTCATTATGCATGTGCAACACTTCAGCTCTCTCTTGCTGTGCTTCAGAAACCCACGGGAAGTCATTTGTTGATACAGTAATGATCATGTGGGTCTGTCGATGAGATTCCCTATGTGAAATGGAGCATGCCCCCTCCACACTGTGCACATACCCACTGCCACAATTTAGATAGATAGCACAAGATAAAATAAAGCTCTGTAATTGACTGGGATTGGGGGTTTGATACCTCACTAATGCCTACCTTATCCTAACGAATCTTCTGAACTTGATTTTGTTTTAAATTTGCCCTCTACAAGGTGCCATTGGAGTAGGCTGCTCATATAAATTGAGAGAGGGTAGTAAAATCCTCCTACTCTTTTTTTCTACTTGGAACCTCTCCTCCACACTCATGAAATAATTATCTGACCCCGCCAAGCAGGGGACAGAGAGGATTAGGGAATGGCAACCAGGAAGTTGTTATCCAGTGTTGTCCTGAGATTTTCATATCTGGCAGATGATCAGAACTTCACAAAACTTTCTTTTGTGAATGCCTTGGTGAGTTCAGAAGCTCCCCCACTGAGACCCTGCCATTGCAATTGCCATGATGTGGCTTCCTGGGTTTGTCTCCTTCCAAATCACCTCAGGACTTCTGTCCTAGCAGAAAACTCCACAGCCCATTATTGCTGGGTTTTGTTACTCTGGAAGGCTGCATTTTGGGGCAGAAATCCTTGGAAATTGACCCCAGGCTCCCATTCTATCTCATTTGCTCCAAAGCTCTGTGTATGCACTCTCAGGAGTGCAGTTACTTTACAGATGTGGCTCCCTCTACCTGCAGCCCAAGGCAACTCTAACTTTCTCAGGCATGGTAAGCACCCATGCTTGTGTCCCCCTCTCAACTGCAGGGGCACCCTTCAAACCTGATTGTAATCTTAAAGCTTTCTTTTCAGACCCCTACCCCTCTGCAGCCTCATCAGCCCTGTGGTCCTTCCCAGAAGTCCCATTGCAGGGTCCTCAGGGATGACTAGTCTATCAACACCTTTATAACCGCATTTTGTGATAGTCATATAACCAGTTATTTTTTCCATAGTGTTCTGTTTTCAATTCACTTTGGAATGTTACATCTGTAGAATTCTTGCCCCATGAAGCATGAAGAGTACCATTTTTACAACCCGTTACACATACATTGTTTCATTTAAACTCCATACGTGCCCTGTGAGTTATAGTGACCCTTACTTCATAAATGAGAAGCCTAACTTTCAGGCAGGTTAACTGGGTCACATATGTAATAAGCCAGAACATAGGTGCCATGAGGGAAAGCAATCTGTCTGTCTTGTTCTCTTTTGCATCACTGAATATAAAACAGTACGTGGCACATAGTACATGCTTCAGATTTTTTCTGTATGAGTGCCCGATGAAGGGGATTTACAAATCCAGTTTCTATTTGCTTAATACCGGGTTCTTCAAACTTGGCACTACTGGTATTTGGGGACAGTTAATTTTTGTTGTTGTGGGAGCTATCTTGTGTGTCATGGAATTATAAGCAACATCCCTGTCCTCTACCCATGAGATGTCAGTAGCAGCCTGTTCCCTAGTCATGACAACCCAAAATGTTTCCAGATATTGCCAAGTGGCACCTGAGATGTAGTTGCCCAGGTGGAGAACCACTCTACACTGGGGGTTTCCCCTATGTGTCTCTAGACTGTGTGTAGTAGGAGGGTGTTTTAAATTGGGGGGGGGGGCGCCTGGTTGGCTCAGTGGTTTAAAGCCTCTGCCTTCAGCGCAGGTCATGATCCCAGGGTCCTGGGATCAAGCCCCGTATTGGGCTCTCTGCTCGGAGAGGGAGCCTGCTTCCCTTGCCCCCCTGTCTGCCTCTCTGCCTACTTCTGATCTCTCTGTCAAAATAAATAAATAAATAGATAAATAAATAAATAAATAAAAAATCTTCAAATTGGGAGAGGGGAGGATGGCTGGCTTACTTATCCTTGGAGATATGGATAATACTTATTCACTTTTCAACTTATTCAAAACAGAGGGCTTGAGGAAAAGTGCTCTCAGAGCAACTAGAATCAGGAAAAGAGAATATTTAGATTTGCTTTGCTCCATCAAGGTGGAATTGGGCCTTGGGATTTCAGATGATATGAAGACTTACTGTACTGATTTTTACTATAGTTTCTGTTTGTGAAGAGTTAAGGTTTTTCTATTTGTAGCAATGATACTTCTTTTTGTCAGAGAATGTTAGTTGAACCACCATACTTTCCTCCTACCCAACTCCCCCACCCTTGGATTTAACTGTATTTGTCAAGTTCCTTGCCTTAAGGCACATCCCTGGGGCTAATGCATGGAATTGTGGACAGGTCCTTACTATGCTTGATTCTTCATTATTTTTTACCCATGAATTACCTGATAAAGAGATGAACAGCAGGGTGATTTTGAAATTTGTATATTGAAGACCACTGAGATGCAAGTTAGAAAGTATTGGATTCTGAATCAGTGCATGGGGACAGTTGCACAAGAGAGTTTCCTGGTGAATACCCATCTTTGGAATGTTTCACAAGAAGAAAATAGACTTTTTTTTTTTTCTAAACCTTTGAGACTTGACAATTTGTCACTTACAGCAGCACCATGATAAACACAACCCTCTCATGGATTTAAATAAGTAAAAGTGTGAGTAGATATAAAGAAAACTATTTATTTAATTATATCTCAGATGTTCCATGGATGTGGTAAAACTCAAAGGTAATACCAGTAATGGACCTGTGGAGTCAAGGATGTGAACATGAATACATTACCTACCAGGAATTCTCTTCTATACAAACTGTCTTTGTTGATTTCAGGGAAAAAATAAGGGACAATATAATGAAACTATTTGCTAGGACAAGAACTTAGTGATATATTTTTCCAGGAAGTAACTAAGATCTATGTTCTGCAGGTAACTGTATTAGTTTCCTATTGCTGCATAACAAACTGCCACAAACTAGCAACTGAACACAACATGCATCATTGTCTCACAATCTTTATGAGTCAGAAGTCTTGGCATGACTCAACTGTACCATCTGCTCAGGGTGTCCCAAGGCTGGAATCCAGGTGCCAGCCAGGTTGTGTCCTTACCTGGTGCCTCAGCTGGAGAATATCTGCTTCCAGTCTCCATCAGGTTGTTAGCTGACTTCACTTCCTTGTGGTTACAGAATTCATGGTAGCTTCTTCCTTCAGAGCCAACAATGGAGAGAGTCTGCTGCTTCGACATCTAGACGCTTTCAGAAAGGATTCTTGTGATTAGGTCCTGCCCACCCAGGTTAAGGTCTCATTTGATCAACTTAAAGTCAGTTGGTTAGATAATTTAATTATACCTGCAGGATTATTTCACTTTGTGAAGTAATGTAAAGCACAGTCCAATGTGGGTTAATCAGGGGACTTTGGATCTCTAAAGATATATGGAAGCCAAACTCCTCTCATTTTTTAAATTCCACTTACATCCAAGTTCTTTTAAATTGAAGTGGCCAATATTCTTAGGTTGGATTTTCCTCCTGGCCTGCAACACTTCCCTAGCCTTTCATTCTGATTCAAATAAGAGACATAAAACATGAAACTGTATCTCAAGCTCTGCTTTCAGACAACTAGGCTGAGACACTGCTTTTTGCAGAAAGACTGAGTCTTCATGCGTCCTTGTCAATCCAACTTTGTCAGTCTCATTCCCTACTGTTGAGAGTGTAGAAGTAGCCACTTTGCCCAATTTTCATGGTCCTAGATTCTGAACTCTCTCATTTCTTTTTCCTCTTACAAATAAGCCAATTAATGACTAAGCTAATCACTTTCTTATACTTTACTAAACTCAGCCAATAGACACTGACACACACTCTCACACTGACTCCTTCTAGTTACTTCTTATAGAGCTTAAAGTCTTCAGCCAACATATGGTCAGCCCCAAGTTACAGCAAACAGAATTTTTCATTGAGAGTTTTATGGAGATAATTGTAGGTAACTTTCCCTTCTATATTTCTCCCAGTTTCTCTTAGTGGCAAAATTCTGCAAACTTTTATTAAATATCCCAGAACATTGATACTGATGCAATCTTGTGACTCATTCTGATTTTCCCAGTTTTGTTTTATGCACATGTGTGTATGTTAAGTTCTATACAATTTTATTACCTTGTAGGTTCCTGTATCCATTATCACAGTCAAGACATGGAATAACTCCAGTATCACAAGGATCTCTCATGTTGTGTTTCTATAATTATCCCCATGTCCATACCATCATGGCCACCTCACTTGGCTCTGCCACTAGATCCTGACCATTAAAAGGCTCTTCATTTATAAAATGTTGTCTTCTAAAATGTGATATAAATGAAATAATATAAAATGTAACCTTTATTTCCCTATTTCATCATTAATTCCTCCCACACATATACCTTATGGACATAACTGATTTGCTAAACTTAACAGACTCTACTGCCCTTATTTAAATTCTTCCCTCAACCTGGAATGCCGTCTCCCCTCTACTTCTTTAGAAATGCTTGTGGGATTTCACCAAGTGTTTTCAGTGTTTGGGGAAGTCAGGGCTAATTTATTAAGGGCGGTGGATGCTAAGGTAAGGTCTTTGGACTTTAGCCTATGGGTAAAAGCAATTCCCTTGCCAGCCTCAATCCTCCGAGAATCCTTATTAGTGGTTACTGAGGCTGTGCTCTTCTGGGTTACTTGATTTGTAAAGAGGGAAGCATGCTTCACTGCTTTGTTTTGGAAGTCAGTTGACATTCAGTTGTTAGACTAATCCAAACTGTGTTTTCCAATAAATGTCTCAAGAGAAGGTTTCCAATTCACTTTGGCTACTTAGAAGAAGTTGTCAGAGTAAATTAAGGCCCCAGCTTTTGCTCAGGCATGGATGTCTCTAGAATAACACCTGTTGTCCTTTCTTGATGAGCGCAAGACTCTTGTCTGCAGTCTGATTGGGCCATATAGCTGTAGAGAAAATGGGTCTTTTGTAGAGAAGTAACCAGTCATCCAAAAAACACAAGCAAAAGGAAGAACACCCCAAAAACCAAAACTTGCCAGGCATTTGATGTGCCTGTTATACTTAAGACACTAGACACTAGAAAGTGTGTGAAAATACAGTAAATCTCCTGTATTCTGCAAGTATGAACTATTTATTCATTCACTCATGTGTTCACTTATTCAATCATTCTGATTTCTTTTTGATTCTTTCTGATTGCTTTTATTGATTCAAAATTTAGTTATATGCCAGTTATTTTGCAAAGTACTAGTGTTATAATGAACAAGGTATTACATCCCTTGGGGAGCTCAGCACCAAATCAAAAGACAGGCTCTTAGATTCTCATCAAAGCCTGTGAGAGGGCAGTGGCTGAATGCCTGCTGCCACCATAGACACACAGAACCCCATGAGGGCATTGAGAGGTGGTATCTAACTCAAAATGCAGACAAATGGAGCTCCATGGAAAAGTCCTGGAGGAAGGTGCACAGAGCGAATAAGGCAGAGAGAGAGGAAGGCTCAGTCCAGAAGGAGATAAACAGCATCAAGCATGTTCTAGGCACAGGATAGGGAATTGAGCAGTGGCACTGGAGAGGCAGGCAGGGAGCTCTGATTTGCATCGTGTTTTGCTGTTTACAATTTGCTTTGTTTGATTATCACACAAAAATCCTTGATAATTAATTCAGCTCATGAGGCCCAATACACAAGAGTAATACGAGGCTCTAGTAAATTAAGTGCCTATCTGCCTTCTTTCCTTCCCCATTGTTTTCCTTCATCTACTCTTGTTTTAGAGGCCTAGTATGTAAGAAAGGAGTGTAGTCTATCTCATTAATACTCATTTATATTTTGAAATTATATGATTTTGAACCAATTATGTTATTTATTTATTCATTCATATTTATTTCTGATTTTTATTCCACTATGATTATCATGCAATGTTATGTGGGTTTCAGGTGTACAATATAGCAATTTAACACTTCCACATATTACCCCATGCTCATGATGACAAATGCACCCCTTCATCCAATATATTATTGAATTGTTTTCATCTATCTATTGAGGTTTTTTTTTAAATGCAGACCTTGAAAAATTGAAACTATGTTTATGGTTCACATTTTATTTCTGTCCCATGCTGCTGCACCAGACTGTTGGTTCGAAGACCAAATCTGTACCCTGAAAGCCTAAGCCCTGGAATGGGTTCTTCTCAAAATGAGTCTTGACAGCATGGGGGTCAGAAGTAAATGCTCAATCATCAGAGAGCCCTATATTTAGATACCTTGCCCAGCTATCTGATGGCTCTTAGACCTTGAGCTCTGTTTCTTCATCTGCAAAAGTCAGGTTGCTGTGAGGGTTAAATAAAAATAAAATTAAAATCAATTAGACCGGCACCTGCTATGGCATGCATGAGCTCATGAAATGAACTTGCCATGAGGTCCTAAGTAGGTGGTGCAAGGTGCTCTGGTCTTCATCCTGTAAAGGGGCCTGGAATCCTTAGGTGTGTTGTCTGTTGGTCTGCCATCATGGCAGGTTGGCAATGGGGTTAGTTTTCCTTTAGGTCAATAAGCCCAAGCCAGCTGTGTGAACTTGGGCAAAGTATTTCATTTCTCTATCTTCTTATTTCCTTATATGAATATGAGGATGGGGAGACCTCATGGGTGTGATAATAATTAAGTAATGTTCTGCAACTATTTGTCACAGTGCCTGACATACAGCAGGCACTAAATAAATGTTTACAATGAAGGTGAGAAGGACATCCAAAGGAACTTAAAAGGAATGTAATTCTATTTGCTCCTTTGCCTCTTGCTCACAAAAGTGCTGTAGCTCCCACTTGCAGGTGCCACTGTGAAGCCCAACCACCATGGCAGGTTCCGGGCAGAACAGATGGCCTCCTGCCAAGGTCAGAGCTGCCAGTGCAGCTGCTGCTAAGTGACAGGGCATGTGCAAAGGGGTCGACATCTGGTGATAGATCATGCATGAAAGCATCTCTCCACAGTTTTGAGAGCCATCTCCTTGTGTCAGTATTTATGGGAACAGCTGTGCTGGATAAACTGGATGAACTGAAAAATCAGGAGTATACAGACCAAATCTAAAGAGCTCCTTCCCCACATTCTTTGCATTCCTGCACCACACTAGTGAACATAACCACCTGTACTGCCTTGCTGCTCACTTGAGTGCTGGCCTTCTCTGTGAATTCCGTGAGCACCAATCTTGCCTTTACCTACCCTCTCTGTGATTGCTCCCCCAACCCAGGCATTCCTGACTTTCTTCAGCTCAAGGGACATGTCAATACAGTGCCATTGTAACACCTTCTACAGCTTTCCCATATGGCTCAGAAATAAGGAGAAGATTGGAAACTCCAAAGTAATGAAACCAAAATGGCATTTTGATGAAGTTTTGACCAAGAGACACAGGAATACTTTTCAAGTCCTTCTATGATCTGTTCTCCCTCTACCTGTCCCTGCTAATTTTCCAAATGCATTTACTATCCCTCTGCACCACCGAATCTGTTGTAGCCACATGGGTGTCCTTGCTGTTTCCCCAACAAACCAGACACATTACCATCTCAGGACCCTTTTACTGCCTAAAATCCTCCTTCCCTGAATGTCTAGTCAGTCTTTGTTAATATTATCTCATCCGTGAGGACTTATCTAACCTCCTTCTACATAGCAGCAGACCACAATGGGATCTTTTTGCATTTCTTTCTCTCTCTTTTTTTAAAGATTTATTAATTTTATTAATTTATTTGAAAGAGAGAGAAAGAGAGAGCATGATCAGGGGGAGGGGTAGAGGAAGAGGGGGAAGCAGACTCCCCGCTGAGTAAGGAGCCAGATGTGGAACTCAATCCTGGAACACTGGGATCATGACCTGAGCTGAAGGCAGAAGCTTAACCATCGGAGCCACTCAGGGACCCCTCATCTCTCTCTCTCTCTCTTTTTTTTTTTTCAGAACTTATACATGTAATCATGTTTATTTGTCCCTTTTCATCTACTAGAATATAACTTTTCGTAGTCAGTGACTTGATTTTTTTCAATCACTGTATCTCTAAAGCCATGATCAATATTACAACATAACCACCTGATGAATATTTACAAAGTTAACGGATAGAATGAATGAGGAATCCTGGAGCAGTATCCTAGTGGATTACTCTGACCTCTCTATCAAGCCTCCCTGTTGTGTTTTCCTCAAGGCCGGTCTTACTATATCAGTCCCGACCTAAGTGCCTTCAATGGCTTCCTGTTGCTCAGGAATTATGACAAGACTGGAAACATCAAGGTACCAGAACTACAATAGTATGATGACAATACTTTCTTTTGTCCAATCTACATGACATAGGAGTATTCAAAATGTGGCTTACCCTATTGCTGTCCTACTTTTGAGGTCCTGAGGCAGGTGTACATTCACACAAAGGCAAACAAAGAAAAGTATCCTCTGCTGTGGCAACAAACCTCAAAACAGTGGACAATACACACTGAACTCATGGAAAACTCCATTTTGCTAAAACTAAATCTCTTTACTGAAACCAACTAAGCCCAGCTTTGGTTCTTTCCCCATCTATCACTCTCAGTCTCCCACTCCTAATACTCAACCTGATGTGTCTTCCAACCACATCTTCCAACCACAATGTGAGGACATAGTAACCCAGTGAGGAGCTACCAGCCTCAAAACAAAGGGTCTAGAACCATAAATTGTTGAGTAGGGAAGGAAGATCTTCCTAGGTCTGACTTGTCATCAGTGCCCATTCATATGTTCTGAGAAGTGCCTTGTGACACTCCAGTGGGGTAGACTATTAAGACCTTTAAAAATTTCACTGCTAGGGGCACCTGGGTGGCTCAGTCAGCTAAGCATCAAACTCTTGGTTTGGGCTCAGATCATCATCTCAGGGTTGTGAGATTGAGCCCCGCATCTGGCCCTGCACTCAGCAAGAGTCTACTTGGAAATCTCTCCCTCTTCCTCTGCCTTTCCTGCTCCTTCTCTCTCTTTCTCCCTCTCCCTCTCTAACATAAATAAATAAATCTTCAAAAAAAATTTTGTTGGTAAAGGTGGCTCTCCAGAAATATTCTCAATCTCAAACACTAGATCAGAAAGACTGGAGTTGTTGTGGGGGAGGGGATGGCATGAGCACGTTCTAAAAGACATCTCTTTGGTTTATGTTTTTTCTGTTAACCTGCTGAGCATACTAGTGAGGTTTCTGGTTGACTGGTCAGGGTTGGCTGTTTTCTGTGCAGGAGAGGGCCAGAGGATATCAAAAGAGTCCAGCTTACCATCTCTGGCAGCTTCTCCAAACATTCCTGTACCCTGAGCATCATGCTGTGATGAATAGGATGGGGATTCAACCTGAGATCATCTTAAAAATATCTGTCAGATAACAACGAGATTCATGAACTAAAACAGTAATAGACTAAACTGAAATAGCACAAAAATACCTTGACTTAGATGACCCCAAGAAACACGATTCAAACATTCATCCCTCATCCTACTTAGCAGCTTGAATGATGCCACCCAAGCTTTCCTCCAAGGTCACACCAAGCATATTAGTTTTCTAGGGATGCCATGGGCTGAGGGGCTTAAACAACAGAAATTTATTTTCCCATCGTTATAAAGACCAAGGTGTCAGGAAGGTTGATTTCTTGAAGCCTTTCTCTCTGGATTCTTCTATTTGGTGGTTTTCTTCTGATATCTTCACAAGATCTTCATTCAGTGTGTGTCTGTGTCCAGATGTCTTTTTTGTATAAAGACTCCTGTCATGTTTGGTTAAAGCCCACTTCAGTGAACTCATTTAACATTAATTGCCATTTTTAAAAAAAGCTTCTCATAGTCTGTGGCCCTGGGTCTTGGGGCTTCAGCATATCTCCCTCCTTTATGGGGGGCACGATTCAGCTCATAACACCAAAGAATTCCACATTTCAGAATTGCATATGTAAATCTTATACTATCATCAGCACAAATGCCTAAAATACAAACAGTGTGAAATCCCCCCCCTAGTGATTTCTCACGGTATGATCAAACTCTCAAAACAGAAATCCCCCATCCTTTTCAGAGAACTTAAACTTTCCAAGTCTCTGGTTCTTCATGTTTTCTTAGACCCAGGCAGTACAGTCTTCCCCAGAAGCCACATGAAGCCCAGACACTGTTTCAGCATCTGAAATTGATGCCATTTCCACACAAATGAGGGATCCGTTGATCTTCCTTTGCCAATTATCAAAGTCTGGTTGTTCCAAGTGTGTGCTTCTCTGCTTCTTAAAGCAGAAGCCACTTCAATATGGCAGACAAGAACTTTCATTGTCCAGTGACATTGTTCCATTGTCACTTCCATTTCTCCAGCTTTCTCTAATTCCCCATCAGCCATTACTTTCAGGGTCTTAACTGCTTCTTGCCTGTATCTTTACAGAAAACTTCTCACTAGTCTCCCTGTCTGCTGTCACTCAGTCCATCTTTCCTGCAACCAGAATAGGAACAGAAACATGCACAACATGTCTCTGCTTTAAAGATATTATTTAATTCTCCTTTACCTTTAAAATAAAGTCCAAGAATCTTATATGAGATAATAAGCAATTTATTCCCTAATGCCTGTCTATATCTGCAGCCTCATCTCCTTCCAACCCTTTCTCAGAACATATGTTCCAGCAATTTTGAGCTACTTACCTTTTTCCAAATATGCTACCTTTTAGTCTTCATGTTTCCCATTTTGCTTACTATACTGAAATTATCCCAGATGTCCCAAAACCAAACTCTGGAAGCAGTATTGGATTCCCGCTTTCCTTCCTTAACTTCCTCCCCATGAAAAAGCTTCCTAAGACCTCCAGATTTTATCAAGATTTTCTTTAGAATTCTCTTCCATTTTTGCACATTCATTCATCATTTGGAGAGATCCTAGCATACAACCTCATTATTTGGTCTTATGAATTTTTGAAACGAGAGCAAAATTAGACCCTCTGTTTCCATTCTGGGTATTGACACCAGAGAAACCAGTTTACGTGTCTTGATTGAGTTAGCCCTCATTCCCTTTTGCTTAAGTACATATTGCCCCTATGGTGGGATCTTAAGGTATCTAGGTAGCATTTATGCATGTCGAGGCAGTTGGGTGAACAGGTGGCGCTGGCCTGCTTCAGCTTTCTTGTATGAACTCTAAAGAATATTCTGAGAGGGAATTCTTGTGGAAAAAAAGACACACAATGAAGGCTGATTCTGAGATCAGCATGGTGGGCTATCGATAAGCAGACCAGACCTACATCTTTCACCTCATGCCTATTCAATCAGAGTCACCCCCATGCACACTCAGATCCATGCCCAGAATCCTGGCTGCCTCCTGTCCTCCAGTGTGAAATTATGGTACTCTGTCTGCAGTGTTATATGCAAGATAGGCCCTCTGCATGTCCTCCCCCCAACTTTGCTACCGAGCCCTCATAAATTCTGTTTTTACCAGTGAGAATTAAAGTGTCCCCATTCTCTGGGGAAAGACAGTTGGAAGGTCAGGGAAGGAGGAAGGAACGAACATACACGGATTATCTGTCATAGATCAAATTCATTTTCTACATTATTGTATCCAATTCTCAAAAGCATGCCATATGACTGTAATTCTTTCCCCCATTTTGCAGGGAATCGAGCTGAGAATGAGATATTGAATTGCTAGTCTAGCTACTGCAGCCAGTAGGTAGAGGAACAGGAATAAAACCCAATGTTCACAATCAACAATAATGATGCTCTCTTCATTCACATCTTCTGTGCAAGATGGATATGAGCTTTCTCTGTGCTCACAGAGAGCAGTGTAGTGCACCGATGGCGGCTAACTGGGCATCTCTTGTAAGCGTCCTGCTGCTTCTTTCTTACCAGAGCCCTGTATACACTCTTGCATCTACTTTTATCCCTGCTGGTAGAAGGTGACTTCATGACCTGCTCAGTTTTGGAGTCTGATTTCTCCATATCAGTCAGTGCATGGTGTTACCCTGGGTTTGCCAGGATTCATGGATGACTTAATTAACCCAAGAAAACAGTAAGGTCTAACCTTTTATACTTCACAGAGGGCTTTCTCTGCCTTCCTCCTGATCATGGACAAGGAAGCATTGCTGTAAAGTCATATTCCCTCTGGAAGCCCTCTGGTGAATACAAGGGATGCCAGGATGGAATTCAGGAGGAGTCCAGAGCTAGGGTAGAAGAGAGAGAAAGAGAGAGATGGAGAGGGAGAGGCTGAGGTTGGAGGAATCTGTGTCTTGATTACATCATGGGTACATTCACTGTGCCACTTTTAGAGGCTGCCAACCTCTGGATTTCCAGTCATATGAAATATCAAATTTCTTTATTGTTCATACTCACTTGAGTTTGTTCAAGATTTTTGATATTTCCTCTAAATATTCTGACTGATGTGGTTCATCATGGGTCTTTTTGGCACTCTCCATCTCTCTACACACAGCCACTAGCCCTGTGACAGAAGATGTAGATGCTTTTCCAAACCAGAGAACCCACATCACATCCTACTTGCCTGGTTCCTAACTCACCCTCGTGTCTTTCCTAAATATCACTTCCTCAAAGAGGCATCTACTGACAAGCAGATTGCATGAGGACCCCTCATTATACATTCTTTTCACACTT
The DNA here is from genome assembly GCA_004024625.1 of Mellivora capensis. Lineage (NCBI taxonomy): Eukaryota > Metazoa > Chordata > Mammalia > Carnivora > Mustelidae > Mellivora > Mellivora capensis. Next base: position 9,530 of record PISX010011955.1, on the reverse strand, counting down.
TGTGTTTTTCTTTCCTCCATTTGTCAAATCTTCAGTGATTGTTTGCGTGATCATTCACTGTGTGGGTCATTTACCAAATATTGAGCTTCCTCAGGATAGAGCAATGTTAGTTAAGATCTGCCCTGTCTCTGCAGCACCAAGCATGGTTCTGGGCACACAAAACATTTGTCCAGTGAGTGATGAATGGGTAAGTAAATGAAGAGTCAGCCTTTAATAAATGTGTGCTGAATGAAAATGAGTTTCAATATATCTGTATGTAATGTGGGCTCAGGAGTGATATTGCCAATTAATATACACGGAACACCTTGGATGGCTCCTATGAACATAATATATTGGTTTGACTCTGGTGTCTTTGAAGGTAGTGGCTGGAGTTCATTTGAAATGTTGTATTTGCCAATTTCACTTTATTTCTTCAGCCTAGACTTCAGAGGCAGGCAGCATGCCTTCCATTTATCTAACTTATATGGAGCCTATTCAATAGAATAATCAACCCCAAATGTGTCCCACACTTGTTGCTTGTCAAAGCCTCTCATAGTCAAGGAAGGCCAGTAATTGGTACAGGGTACTTAACGTAGGGACTGGGAGATTCAGGATTTTAATTTTGTTCTTTCTTTAAGAGCAAGCCTCTATATGGGCCACCTAGAGTGACCTTTCTGCTTCCATGTGCACAATAAGGCTGGAGAGCATGATCAGCCTCTAGGAGAAGCCACCCCCTGCACTTCCCTTGAACTTGTTCCTCACCTTCTTCTACTTCTCAGCACAGAACACTCTGAGATTTTTTTTCTGTATTCCTCAAATTTATTGTGATTTACCTAATGATGAAACCTTTGACTTATTCTCCTGGGTCCCCAGTACTCCACACAGGCACTAAAATTCAACACAGTTCCATGAGACAATGTTTCCTGAAGTCTTGTTATGTACCAGAAGCTGTGGGAGGCATGACTAGAACACAGACAGGATATGGACCCTGCAGTAGTAGCAGTCAAATAATTCTCTTGACCGAAGTGATGGCTGAGTGCATGAGTAAGAGGTTTGTACAAGACAACTGAGTACTCAAGAATTGTGCACACCGCATGAACCAACACACGAACATGAACCAACACACAAACATGAACAGACAGCTCAGGGATGGAGGACTGATGAACATCAAAGTGCCTTGAACATAATGAGCCATCTCCTAAATCTCAATGTGTACCATATTGAAAAGAAATACCAGTCTGACATCCAAAGGATTGAAAATTAATTAAAAACTTATCAGTTCTCTTACTACAATGGAAATAGAAGGTTTGCCATAATCTTAAGTGTAGTCTACCTAGCTTGTCAAAATGCTACACGCAAAATGTTTATTATTCACTCTCTCAGTCTGACCAGATTTCTCTTCCCTGCTGCCCTCAAACTCTCCTAGGACTCTGCTGTGTTCTCGTGTACTCCCATACATTCTGGACTAATTTGGTTCTTCCACAGTTCACTTGGTGACCTTTCTTATTTAGTAAATTTGACATCTTCTATTAGCTTTTGAAATCTTGATTCTTCACCTATTATTTTTCTTACAATATAATAAAAGACCTATGTATTTATTAGATGAACACAGAATATTTTTGGGAAAGATGGAAAAGAATAAGAAGAACTTGGTTGCCTTTTGTCTCTGTTATGTTAGATTGAAAACTAGGCTTGGAGTGTGAAATGTAGTTTCTCTTCACTCTATAGCTAATTGTCATGCCATTTTGGACCAGTTATTTATTTATTTTTTGCTGTTTTTCCTTTAGATATAACTTTTCTCATCTAAAAAATTGGACAGTGGGAAATGGGGCTGGGAGTATTATGCCAAAATTGTTTCCCTAATGGTTTCATTCCTTCTTGCGAAAGGTTAAATTGGGGCTCCTATGACTTTTTTCTTCTTTTGATGACACTTCTTACTACCAGAACTCAGGAAAAGGCAGTCTCTCTAGGAGGAGATTCATAATGAAGAGTTCTGAAGTTAAGCTGGAATGCACACTATGGAGTGGTGACTCTGATAGCATCCTGCTCAACCCTGATTTGAAAGGGAGTTTTTGGATAAATAATTTTCATGTTGTTAAAACAAATGAGTGCTTTCAATTTGGCCAGATCCCATGTTCCAGGAATGGTGGTGTTAATAGAACTATACTTTCCTGGGGATGGGAAATGAAGCATCAGTAATGACAAGGGGGATTTGATAGCATGGTTTCTAAACAGCCTCTGGAAAGTGCAGCTGGAGAAAGCTGAGACATTTGGAAGAGCATTTCCTCTGGAATCAGATAAACTTAGTTTAATTCCACCTCTCTGGTTACTAGTTATTTATTCATAAGCAAGTTACTAAGCTTTTCTGAGGATGTGTATCCTCTTCCATAAAATGAGATCAATGTTGCTTGCCTCCTGGTATCCATGTAAGTATTAAACATGGTAACTTGGGTAGATATCCCATGTAACACCTGGCTCATGAGTAGGTATTTAAGTGTTAACAGGATGAGGGAAGGTTAAAATAAAATTATTTTAGTTTCAGTTTCATAGAGATCTTAATATATTAGATGTGACCTTCCAAAGGAGAATCAAGAAAGGATGGTGCTGTGTCTGCAAAAGAAGGTGGCAGAAAATCAGTTTGGTTCCCTTGCCTCCAGCTCAGAGCCCATCAGGCTCTTCTGTAAAGGGCAAGTAAATGGTGTAAGCTGGTGGAGTCTATGGTATCCATTGCATCTATTCACCTCTGCTGCAGATGTAGCCACAGACAACATGAACATGAAGGTGTAGCTGTGTTGTAATAACACTTTATTTATAAAAACAAGTAGTGAGCATGATTTGGCTGGAAGACCATAATTTACTTACCACTGCTCTAGACCATGGAAGATGTTGGAATGGCTGGAAAAAAAAAAAAAACTGTTGGAGATTAGATGAGGAATTTTGGAAAAAGCTTCTCATTTACTCTGAGTCCATACCCCAACCCATTCTTTCTACAACCAAACACAGAGTACTAGGGTGGAGAGCCTGCCCCTCCTCCTCAGGTGAGAGAAGGGATTTGAAGAGACCACTCAGAGAGGGACCATCAACTGTGGTCTGACTCAGACCTGAGACATTTAAATGGCAAGGGCTGTCTTACAACTCTAAGGAGGAGAAAGTGGTTAAATTGGGACTGAATTGGACTCCTGGAATTTCCAAAGACAAAGGATGAACCATGGTCTCCCCTGGACCTCCGTGGGCTCTGTGTAAGAGAGTTGTTTTAGACCTTCTTCAGAGGGGTGAGTTGACTTGAGTAGAAAGAAACCAGAGGCATACCATATGGAGCTTATGGTTAAGAGGAGCCCTGCCCAGTCAGCTGAAATAGAGACCTATTGTCTTATACTGGGGAAGACACAAAAGGAGAGCTCCAGCCACAGAGAAGAGGTAGCATATCTGAGGAATTCACTGATATTTCCTAAGAGGAGTTCTGATTAAACATGTGCTAGCCCCAAGGAGGAGCTCTGTTTTCTCTCAAAGTAAGATATTTCCAACCTTGTTCCTCCTCTCCTTCTCCCTCATCCCTATTCCTAAACCCTGGAGGCATCTGAAATCATGATCAGGAAGACAAGAGAGGTTAATAAAAAGAGTCATGTGGAGAAAGAAAAGGGAGCCCACCATAAACCTCCCTCTGAATGCAGGTGGCCAGCTGGTGGTGAGCCAGATCCAGGAAAAGGAAGTAGCTATAACTGTAAATGAAGTTTGGAGTTTGGTTTGTTTCACTGGAACAGACAAACTGCTTCTTGATTAACTCTATATTAATGACTTATACACCACCAGAAGTATAAGGCTAGCCCTAAATAAACCCAGGAGTAGAGCACAGCTATCCCCATAGAATAGATGTAAAGGGACAAAGGAATAAAGACTTTAATTACCTTTATGACTGTATCCAATAAGTCATGACTTTTCTTTTTTTTTTTAAGATTTTATTTATTTATTTGACAGACTGAGATCACAAGTAGGCAGAGAGGCAGGCAGAGAGAGAGAGGAAGAGAAGCAGGCTCCCCACTGAGAATAGAGCCTGACGCGGGGCTCCATCCCAGGATGCTGGGATCATAAGTCATGACTTTTCAATGTAATGCACACAGATGTTAGTATCCTTTTCATATCCAAGAAAGCTCAACTTATTCCAAACCGGGCCAGAAATTGCCTATGGCATCATAGGTGCTGAACTTTCATCTATTGAAACAAACATTTCAATGGAAATCTCCATCCCTCAGACATGGTTATCAGATTATAGAAACAGATCACAAACAACTTGGGGATATAAGCTTAAGGATATAGCCTTGTCCCTCACCTTCAGCACAGTGAGTTCCCATGCTCTGAACATACTGAATCTAGAAATGTACCCTACAACACAGTAATTGTAGTCTTAGAATTGTAGCATTATGTTATTGTAGGATCATAGAAGTCTTGTTTTTTTGGAATAGAGCTTATTAGAAACCTAACCTCAAGATGCCATAGAATCTAAGATTAAAGCCTCTTAAGATCTAAGCATCTTAGAAGCTTGGGAAAGTAGTCTTATATTTCAAGTACCTCAGAGTAATAAATAGAATCTTGGAAATTTAGAATTGTGGCTTCTTAGAATCATAACATTTAAAACCTCTTTGATCTTTTAATCTAGGGATCATAGAATGGTTGAAGGTTAGAATCATTGTGTTTTAAAAAATAGAATAATAGAATTTTTGAGAGATGCAATTGAATGTTGGTGAGATCTTGTCTATTTTAGGTACCACACAATTCTTTTATGAGGATGTTTTTCAACAACAGCACTATTGACATTTCAGAATAGGTAATTCCTTTTTGGGGTGAGGGCCAGGGTGGGTATTGTCCTATGCACTATAGATATTTAGCGGAATCTCTGTTCTTTACCTAGCAGTTTCCAATAGAACAGCCTCAGTCATAACAAAGAAGCTTTTCTTTAGCCATCGCCCAGTGTCCGAAGCACTGCCAGGACGGTATATCATGGCTGAAGGAGAGAAATTTTCTGAGGATTTCCCCAGCATTTATTTATTTCTTTAATTCAATTTTATTTTTTCAGTGTTCCAAGATTCATTGTTTATGCACCACACCCAGTGTGACATGCAGTATGTGCAGAGTGTGTACTCTGTTAGATCTGATCTCATTTGAACCTCACAGTTATTATCTTTCCATTTTACAAGCAAGAAAGTGAAGGTTTAGAGTTGAGTTCCGGGCTTAGAGTCACACAGCTGATAAGAGGTTGGAGAAAGACTTGAAGTCACTTATTTGATGCCAAATGAAAAAGCTGTTCTCTAAATGCTGAAACTGACCTGACTTCACTATTGACAGCTCTGTTAGAAGACACTTCTTTTGTTGAGCAGAATCCTACTTCTTCTCCTCCTCATCTTATTATATCATTATGGATTTTCTAGGAAAAGGCAGTATAATTAAGAAATCAGACTCTAGAGTCTTGGAGTCTAGTCCCAGATCCACAACATCTTTACTTTTATTTGCCTCAGCTTCTTCAACTAGTATTTGGGTTCTTTAGTGCTGTGTGCAAACTATCCCAAGATTGAATGTCTTAAATCAATATCTATTTTAATGTCTTGTATAGTTTTGTGGTTCACAAATTTGAGTAGGTTATTAGCTGAGTGACTCTTCTGTTCTCTTCTTCTGTCAGTGCAGGTCACTTGATGAAAATCCACTGGCAGATGGGCTGTTCTGGAGGGTCCTGGAGGACTCAAAACAGGTTTGCTCATGTTAGTCACCTTGGCAGGATGATTGGGAGGTTGGGTTCATATGGAACTCTAGGCCAAAGGGAAGGCATGGACTCTCCAACACATTGGCTTCAGAATGGCCAGATATCTCATATGGTGATTACAGATTTCAAGGGTGAGATTTGCAACAATCAAGGTGGATACTGCGTGGTCTTGATGGCCATGCTTCTGAAGCCAGAGAGCACCTTTTCAGTTGTTTATTGGCCAACAGTCACAGCTTACCCATATTTAAGGAGAGGAGATACAGAACCCACCTCAGCATGGAAGGTGAGTTTAAAAATTCACAGTCATGGTTTAAAAACCACTGTACCTGTACAAAGAGACAATAATAACTCTTACCTCATTTGTTTGTGTGAGTCTTAAAAAGGCTATACTTGTAAAATGCTTAGCATATAATGAGTAATCTAAAATGTGAGCTGTTTTTATTTACACATGGACTCCAATTCATAGGGATACCTCTGCACTTGTAAATTTACAGTCCTTCTCCCCTCCTAGAGCAGAGAAAACCTTGGGGGTTGAGTGGAAGCCAAGGCACTTGAGGACACTGAGTTAATTTAAACACAGGTCCCATGAGCGAGGCTGTGAGATAAGAACATTTCTTTAGAGAATGAAAGAGCCGCTTCCATAAATGATTAAGGCAGAAGGGCCAGCCTGGATTTATTCATGTCCATATTGGAAGTGACAGCACGTGTGTGCTCCCCTTATGTAGCTACTGTGTTGGGCACAAGCACCAAATACACTTAGGAGGTGAAATAATAAATCATTAGCAACAGTAAGCTTCTACTTGCATGGAGCCATGAGGGGGGAGGATCCCCCAAGCAATTCAAACTCAATTACTCTGCTCACAGGGTGTTTGAAATGGAAACAAATGAAGAAGGCAATCACAGAGGCAGGTGGCATTCATCAGTGCAGCTGAATGCGTTTTGTCCTGGTCCACTGGTTAGATTTTGTTAAATGAAAACAGGAGTAAAAAGAATAAGAATAACCTCTCACATGTGTAGAGCATGCCAGAGTTAGCAAAGTAATTTGCTGTCCATCATCCCTTTGAGTTATTCTGTGAGGCCCAAATGGTTAATTCCATTTTACCAATGGGGTGACTGAAGCTTAGACCCATTAAGGTCCCTGACATTGACTATGGGCTATCAACTGTCAGCCTCAAACCCAGTCCTCTGGGTCCCTGCCTCGAATTCTTTCCAGGGTTCTGGTGTGAGGAAGAGGATTATAGAGGAGGCAGGGCATTTCTTCTGTGGTAGACCCTCCTGTCTTCCATCTAGGCTTCCTCTATTCTGCCTGGTCTTCGAGGAATGGGACAGATGGGGGGCCACTCCCCCATAGTACAGTGGTCCATAGAATTCCAGAGCATATGACATCTCCCACAGTGGCTGTACTAGTTTTCTAGGGTTGCCAAAACAAAGTACCATAGATGGCGTGGCTTAAATAACAGGAGTTTTTTCCCCCAGATTTCTGGAAGCTACATATTCAAGATCAAGGTGTCAGCAGTTTTAGTTTCCTCTGAGGCCTTTCTCTTTGGCATGTAGATGTCCCTCTTCTCCCTTCGTTTTCACATGGTCTTCCTTCTGTGTGTCTGTCACAATCACCTCTTACAAGGACACCAGTCATATTAGGGCCCACCCTATTGATCTCAATTTATTAAATTACTCCTTTAAAGACCCTCTCTCCAAATACACTTACATTCTTAGGCACTGGTTGTTAGGACTTCAGCATATGAAATTTGAGAGACACAATTCAATCTCTAACAGTGACATTCAGAGTGGACTCACCACATGTCACAACCACTTTTCTGAGGGAGTCCATTCATACTTTAGGTACTGATATGAAACTGTTTTAGTCTCTGTGTTAGTTAGGGCCTCATGGTACAACAAGGTACAATGAAACCAGTAGCCGTACTCTCCCAATATCAGAGTGTGAAAGACAGGGACCTCTTTTATTCTTGTTTGTAACTCAGACCTTGATCCACACCTACAAAATGAGATACTAGTAAAGGTTTGTTTAGTATATGAGAGATGGCTCAGTTTCTGCTTTTCTTTTCACAGTGGAGAACATCTAATTATGAGGACAGTCCCAAAGAACACACAGCCCAGAGCTCCAGAGATAGCAATTATTCTTTCTGGAAGGCTAGTTCAGAGTTGTCATTTGTAACTACTTTAGACTTATTTGTGACCGGGGCCCCTTAAGAGACAGCTCATAACAAGTCCAGTGTGATCCTGATTGAACCTTTACAATAAGGTAGTAAAAAATTGTTTTTGAATTCAGCTCAAGTCTGCAAGAGGGCTTCCTTTCACTGAATTTCACCCTCAGAGATAAGTGGAAGTTGTGGCCCATGGGTCTTGTGTGGGACCTTATTTAGAAGGGACTTAGGAGATGGTCACTGAAGACAGAAGAGAAGGGGCACTTGTAAAGCTGAATCAAAGACAATGCTTCCATCTTTTGGCTTGAGCAATTTAGTATTATTTACTGAAATAAGAAGTTTAGGGAGGGGTAGCTTTGGGGGGAGGGGGGATTATGTATGATACTCAGGTCTTTGAGCTGCCTGTTAGACATCCACTTAGAGATGACATGTGGACATTTGGGTATAGGAGTCTGAACTTCTAGTGAGAGGTCAGAGCTGGGGGCTCTGGGTTAGTGAACCATCAGCATGTGAGTGATGTTTAATGCCCAGGGCTGGAGAGATTATCTGAGTGGTGTATGCAGAAGGAAAGAAAGAAGAAATGGGGTTAAGACCACCCAGATTCAATGCTGACACTCTTGCAAGCAGCGTAGAAATGGAGAAAAAAACAAGGGAGAGGCTGAGAAAAAGTGACCAAGAATATGGTCTATAAACAGGAGAGAGTGATGTCCTCAAAGTAACAATGCAAAAAAGTGTTTGAGGCAAAGAGAGAATCTACAATGTCTAATGTGGCTATAATGTCACTTGATTAAAAGACCAAACAACAACCATTTGGTTTGGCAAGATGGAGGACAATGTGTCCTTGATAAGAACAAACTTAGTGGAGATGTGTTGGCAAAAGCCTTCCTGAAGTTAGTTGAAAGGAGCATGTGAAATCAGCAAGTGGAAATAGGGACAGTGGTCAACTCTTCCAATAATGTTTTTGGTTTTGATTTTTGGTGGGTTTTTTTTTTTTTCCAGTAATGTTTTTGAATGAATAAGACTCAGACTTCCAATAACTACATGCTTGGCTTCTGACATCATCATGCTGCCATCTTACAGTTTTGTATGCAAAGTGGGATGGCTCTAGAGCTTAGTTAGCATTCCCAGTTCCAGCTCAAAACATCCCAGTCAGGACCTGACCTTGACTCAGTTAATCATGGCCAAGGACTCTGACAGAAGTGGAAGCATCCAGATCAATCACAGACTGAACAAAAGAGCATTTCTCAGATGAGAAGGGAGAGTGCCAGCCAGACAAAACAGAATATGTGTGAGTGCATTAAATCTACATGGAAACCATGTGAGATAGTCAGAGGCAGCTCTTACAGCTTACAGAAGATGACCCTCAGGCTCCTCTAGCTCATCAGTGCAGAGTGTAAGTCTCTGTCCAAATGTAATGGGCTCCCAAGAGCTCACGCTCATTCCAAACAATGATATAATGCCATGTAGTGAAAGTCAACATTTCACCCAAATACTAAACCTATGGAGGTGACACTTCATACACCAATTCAGTGGTTTCTGGAAACCATCCTGTCCCCTTAATCATTAGGTAGGGGCCACCTAAGGGTTAGAAGGGTAACATTCTTTTCAAGGGATTTTGGAAGAGATTTTGTGGT
>PISX010011954.1:0-62653 GCA_004024625.1 Mellivora capensis | reverse complement strand
AAAAAAACCTGTATATAAATATAATACATATATGTAGATATATATCAAATATTACATAATATATGCTAATATGATCTAACATGATAAATGTATATAATACATATGTATTATACATATAATATACTATGTAGCATAATACAATGTATCATAAACTATCTGGATTGACACATGTCTAACACTTGTATGTGCCCTTGGCCCCCCTGGTCTGCTGACCTGCCATCAGATGGGTCAGGTGGGATCCAGGGGGCGTCACACAGACCTCACTGTGTGCCTCAGTAGGGCTTTGATACAGCACGTGGATGCAGAGATGGTCCAGATCTAGAAAATGCACTAGGGCCCCTCAGGTGCCTGGCATAACAGCCAGAGGAAGAGGCTGTCCTCAGCAGGACTGGACTAATCCATGAAGGTGTCTCAGGTGCCATTCCAAGGACACAGCCCTGCCACTGTGGCTGGTGTCCCTGAGCCTGTGTGATGGCGTGCTCTAGGAAGCTGTAGGGTTGACAGATCAGCATCAGGTAGACCTGTTGGCCATCGTCCTTTGATGACAACCCATTAGCCAAGTCCCCCTCCCGTTCGATTTCACTTGAAAAATCAAGCAAACACATCCCTTCAGAGAGGCTGTCTCCTGAGTTCTAAGTCCCCGCGGAGTGGGAAGTTGTTTTTTGTTTTTTGTTTTTTTTTAATATTTTATTTATTTGACAGAGATCACAAGTAGGCAGAGAGAGAGAGAGAGAGAGAGAGGAGGAAGCAGGCTCCCTGCCTAGCAGAGAGCCTGATGTGGGACTCGATCCCAGGACCTTGAGATCATGACCTGAGCTGAAGGCAGAGGCTGAACCCACTGAGCCACCCAGGCGCCCCAGGAGTGGGAAGTTTGATTGGTGGGGAGGTTGGAAGGTTGAGCAGCAGGTGCAGAAGCAGAGCTGGGCAGTGCATCACAGAACGCTTTCCTCTGTAGGTCATCCCACAAGTCCTGGTGCTACTGGGATATTGCCCCATCCAGGATGCTGGCCGTGTTCCTGAGAACTCATGCAGAGCAGACCCAACATGCTGTGCCCCAAACCCATCTCTCACCACCTCTGCAGAGAGCCCTGTCCTCCAAGGCAGCCCCATTCCCAACGACCTTGCTCAGGACATCCTGTAGGCGTCTCATAATTGTAGATACTGTAGTCAGTGGAGAGGAGGGAAACCGTGACGGCTTTTTTACCACGCTTTGCCTTTCTCTCCCACTAATGTCTTGCTTTTCACTGCAATGGGGGGAAAAAATAAATATAAATAAATAAATCAATAAGCAGATGAATAAGGAGACTTCTGGGGGGAATATGGTAGGAAAGCCAAACCACACACCAGAATAAGGCACTCAAGCAAATCTCTACAAAAGAACGTTTCAAAGTGGCTTTGTTAGTTTGGAGGGAGAGGAACAGAAATCCTACAGGTCCTGGGAGAGTTTCTGAAATCCTCATGTGAAAGATAGTGAAATGGTATAAAACTTGGCAGGATGAGGAATACACGTCTTCCTCCCTTTCCTGGAAGGAATCCATTTTGAGGTGAGACAGGGCATTTGGATGTGGTTCTTGAGCTAGGTGTTTTTTTTGCAGCCGATTTCTTTCAGTAACATTTTCGCTGAACACATTTGCAGATGGAGCCTCTTCTGTGATGTCAGACAGTTTGGAAGACGTATGCCCCACCCTCCTGCCACGTTCACATCTACCCAAACCGATCTTGGGTAGTCCCTTTCCAGTCTAATTCGGAATTCAGGGAACATGAGGTTGCTTTTCAATCTGGCTTCCGAGCAGGGTAGTAATGAAGAAATGAGTTGTGAAAACCTCTGGCTAAAAAGACAGAAGCGCTTGTCATCATGACGGTCTCCCCGAAGACAAAAAATCTGTCATATATTGACCCAGGCAAATTAAAGTTAGTTTGCACACAAATTTTATAAGAATATGAGGATTTGAAGCCATCTGCAAGGTATTTCTCTGTTTGCTGGTTCAGGCTTTCCATCAATCCTTTTAATATACAACCTGTCCCTCCAGACCATCAAAACAGGATGTTTTTATTTGCAATTAGGCAGCCTACCAACTTGAAAAAAACGTTAACTTGTATAGGAAAGGATGCATTTCTTTTTGGGACTTTAGTGGGAAAACTGAGTGTGCTCTTGTTTTCATCATGTGTCCCAACATAAAACATCTCAAAATGTTTAGCTAATTTAGCTTTATTTAGGTTGAGAGTTTTAACTGTTGAGGTTTCCTATATCCATAAAATGTAGGGCACGTTTTATGAACCCTTGCTAAGAGGGAAGTAAATGTTTAAAGAATAAAAACACCATTTGGTAAAAATATGCCCCACATTAGCGGGAAGGATTCCCCACCTCCTTTGCACATAAAAAATACTGTCCTGCATGAAGGTTGTGTTCCCTTTCGTTCCCGAGTAAATTCTAGTAACCTAGAAATAACTAGGTAATATTGCAGTTGGCAAAACCTTATCTACAGGGAGAAGAAGATAAAAGGAGAGTGAGTTAGACACATGTAGGAAGCGTCTTCCTTTTTCTGTCATTGATGAATGGCTCTCCAGAATATTCTCCCGATTACAGGGTATCCCTGATAGGATGTGTCCGGGGAACACCATTGCTAAGAATGCTAACCTGAGCTCTTACGGAATTCGTTCCCTTGGGGAGATTCCTTGAATCACCCTGAATTCAGAACCATGAATAAACAAACCCAGGGTCCCTGATTTCCGGATGGTCTGTCCTCTTCTGTGTTCACACCTGGGTGGAAACTAAGAGCTCCCAAGTCCTGCAAAAACCCGCAAATAACCTGAGGAATCAAGTGTCTTCTGATGGAGGAGAAGAACAAAACTTAGGAAGCATCACTTGCAATCAGTGTTGCTCCTAGAAGGCAGACTGTGTTTGCCTCTTGTGTTGTGTTGGACGAGCAGAGAAAAAGAAGGTTAGATACAAGGAATAACGTGAACATCAGGTTCTTAAAGTGGAAGATGAGGCTTGGACTTGGGTATACTCTTGTCTCCCAATTTTTTTTGCCTGCCATGAGTTTTGGGAATTAAGAATCCCCGTCCTATTTCATTCAGGTGATCGTGTTGATTTAATGTTATATGGCTTCAAACTGTCCGACCTCTGAGCTGATTCCCAGGTGATAAATGGCGCTTGAGAAGCCCCAAAACCATCTCTAATAAATACCTTTTTTGTGACGTCCCACCCTGATGCTGCACGATTGCATTGTTTGAACATTAAATTCACTAACTTGTGTGAAAGTTGATGTGATAATGAATGCATTCCTTTTAGCCATACTTGTCAAACTTTTGAGACTCAGTGATTTGTATTAACGATGCCCCATTTTGTTGGGGCTGTTTTGATTACTTCCCTTAAATTGTCACTTGTGTTCACCCTATAAATGTTTGCATGCTGCATTAAGTTCCTAAACGTGGGACAGATACATCCCCCACACTCCTCAAGACCAGACCTTGTGGGGCTCCTGGGGGGGCTCAGTTGGTTGAGCAACTGCCTTTGGCCCAGGTCATGATCCTGGATCCCAGGATCGAGTCCCACATTGGACTCCCTGCTTAGCTGGGAGTCTGCTTCTCCCTCTGGCCCTCCCTCCCTCATGCTCTCTCTCTCTCAAATAAATAAAATCTTAAAAAAAAACCAAAAATGAGCAGAACTTGTAGCATATGGGTCTTCAAGTGTTTTTGACATTGACCACATTATTGGATAAATAAATAGATACTTAATCCTGAACCACGTTCCCACATGCAGGAAAGCAAGCAGTGCATGTGTTATCAATCTTTCATTTTGCCCCGTGCAATAAAAATTATAAAAACGCAAAGAGGGGATACACCAAAGACATAGAAAGAAACCAAGAACACGTACCATAAAGAATCAAAACAAAGGGGGCAGTCTTGAGTTTCCTTTCGCAACAGCTGTATTGGGAAGGAGACATGACAAATACAGATGTTTGGAACAGTGGATTCAAGCAGGAGATGAACAGGATCCCACACTTCCCAAGGACAGTTGAGTGTCTTTTGCAATTTCTTGAAATACTTCCTTTTCTTTGCCTGGTGGCTGCTCTCCTGAATTCTGGAAACCTGAGAAGCAGGAACTAGCCATTCCCGTCTTGGACGTGCCCAGAGACCCAATACATTCCTGTCCCCTCTGTATGAATTGAGAAAAATCCCCAACCGTCTTTACCATGAAAGAATGCAGATCACTTTAAAACAAAGGCAAAGAGACATTTGCCACATGATACTATAAATCCGAATTCAAAGAGCTTCATAATACTTAGTGATAACGACGCATTCACATTGTGTAATTAAATACACTTCGCAGAGTGTAGAGTTGATTATTTGTAATTGAGTGCGTGGAGAATTCAAGGTTTCTTGATTTTTTTTTTTCCAAATTAAAATATTTGCAAGGTTTTTTTTTGGGGGGGTGTCATTTTTTTAGTAAAAATGTTTGTGATTTATTTAAGCTGTGAGAATACTTCACCAGACAGTGTCACAATATTTGTGGTTGGAAGAGACATTTAAGTGGGTTTTAATTCCCAATACTCTTTAGCAAGATCTGTATGGTTTACTTTAAAACATCAGCCCAGTATTGATGCAAAGATAGAAAACATAGATCACCACCAAGATAGGCAAATCTCAGTAATTGCTCCAGGCAGATAGGCTAAGTAGAGTCTGGCCATGTTGATTTGGTCTTTTTTTTTTTTTAATTTATTTATTTGACAAAGACAGATACAAAAGAGGAACACAGGCAGGGGGAGTGGGAGAGGGAGAAACGGGCATCCTGCTGTGCAGGGAGCCCAATGCAGGGCTGGATCCCAGGACCCTGGTATCATGACCTGAACCGAAGCCAGACGCCCAATGACTGAGCCCTCAGGTGCTCTTGGCCGTGTTGATATGTACAGGGAGGTGGTCGTGGGATCCTGCCTTCACCCCACTTCCTCCAACTCATCAGAACTAAGAAATTAACTTGGAAACAATGCTATTTATTACACACATAATGCAAATGCCATTTTTTTTTAAAGTTCTTACACCCAGCGTGGAGCATAACACGGGGCTTGAACTCATGACCCTGAGATCAACACCTGAGCCAAGACCCAGACATCAGACATCAGATGTTCAACCAACTGACCCACTCAGAGGTCCAAATAGCATTTTGAAATGTATTCTTTTTCCTGTTCCAGGATCCAAACTGGGACTCCGTGTTTCATATGTGTCATGGCCGCTGACTGTGGGGAAGGTCCTACGTGTTTCCTGATCTTTTGTGGCCTATTTGTGAAGAATAAAGGTAAGTTCTTTTCTAGAGTATCTCCCCATGTGCTTCTGTCTGATGTTTAGTTGGGAGGACACAGTCATCAAATTAAGGAGTTTTCAGTATCAAAAGGTGGGAAAATGGGCAAGAAAATAGCAGTATACAGAATTATAACCCATGCGGTAATATGGAAATCAATGGAGTTCATGTTGCTATAGGCTATAATTTAACAAATAAATGGGTAGGCTCTACGTTAGAGAAGGATTTCTCTTAATAGTTATGGAAGGGATGGGGCTACTACAGAGTTGGCATTAGCCAAACGGCCATAGAAATAATTATAGCCAATATTCTCCAACAGATGGTGAAATTATTGAGCACACAGTTGAGGAAAAAGACAATATTTCCATGGTCTCAAAGTATCTCCCACCGATACACAATAATTGCTGAGGGAAAAATAATAACTTTTGAGAGACAATGCCCCGCAGAACCTAATTCATCAAATAATTGGGGTGATCAACAAGAGCAGCACCTGTAGTGACATCCCCCCAAAAGCTCTTAGGATCCTTTGCAATCCTTTTCACCTGCTGTGGGCGTGTAACTGAACCACAACTCACACCTCTCCTGCAGTCGAAACTTGTACCTTAATACGGTGCAATTCTCATTCTGCATATATGACCCACAGAGAATCTCACTTTTCTGCATCAAACGTGTAGAAAACTAGAACGGCATTCTTTTGTGATGCGTGGGTTGATCTAACAGAGAAAACAATGCAAATGCTCCTTGAGAACAGAATACAATTAGTGGTTAAGACACGAAGTACGGTCCTTGATAGGAACCTGGATATCCAGTAAGCAGTTTCCAAAATGGCTCCATGGTATGTAATTTATGCAGAGCATACAAAGTATAGATCCTGTGTGGCTCTATGGGTTCATTATTAAAATCTCACACATGCATGGGAAGAATCCCAATGTCTAGGTGTTTCTGGTTGACCTCAGAGCACGGATACAGTGCTGTGGGATTGAGAAGGGTTATGAAGTTGATATGGGATTGTGGTTCCAACATTCTGCATGTTTCGTAGGATTCAAAAACCATCAATGGTGGTTCTCATCAATATTGTTCACGTGGTTATGATGCTGATTGGTTGTAAAGTAATGATATAGGTAGTTTCTGTATTTGTATGTATACTTGAATTACCCCTTCGTGAACTGGAGGTTCTTTAAAAGGGCAAGGGGCGGAGAATGAAGGTGTGTGTACAAGTAACAGCACAGGATGTCTGTATGCAAAGGGGGAAGCAGCCCTACTTTGGTGTCATGAGACTCTCGGCATGCCTTTTGTCCCTGGATTATCCCAGTCGTTGTCAGAGGCTGGCCCTGTTCTCCATTGTGGCCTGAGGCTCACAGAGTGTAGGTCTACATGCAGCAGCCCAAGGTCCATTACGGGGTAGACTCATGATGTGGACACAGATCCCTGTACCCTCCCCAGCCGTCTGGTCTTGCTTTTCCAGAGCCTGAAAGCCTGCCATTTTGGGAATCTGTTGAGACCCCCACTCTCCGCCATAGAGTCATGATGGCATGGATCCCTTTGCATCTCCCAGCTTGGGATCACTAGGTAACAGGTGTAGAAACTCAACCCTAAGTCCAAACCTGGACAACAATGGCCGTGACCTGACCCCCTGTCCGTTGACTTGCTGACAAGATGTGGCCCTCCGATGCTACTCTGTAGTCTCCGTCTCATTTCCCTTCACTACGAACTGGGCACTCCTTTATCCGGGACTGTCTTTGACTACGTAAAAATCCCCTGTGCGATCCGTTCTGCTCTTAGATTTGCACACCCGTGTGTATGCGCCATTGTTGCTGTGGCTTTGCTTTTCTGGGAGGTTGGTTATTCCCTGTTTGCAGGTGGTAGGAAATACTCATCAATGTCTCCCTCTCTTCTTTCTGGAGCCCTTCCTCACCTTCATATCTATGGAGACAGACAACCATGTGTCACATTTTTCCTTGAAGTACGTTGTGTGTCTCTGAGTTTGAAACGTTCTGTCATGCAAAAGAAAAAAAACAACAACAAATTTTAGGTTGCTTGCTAGATTTCTCTCTTGATCCCCACTCAAGACAAGTAGCCTTCTTCTCCCCAGCTGCCAATCTAGGAAGTGACCATTTCATGCTCAATTTCCTGTGGGCTAGACAGACCCAGGCGTAGGGGTCCACAATGCCGTAGAAGGAATTCCCACCATCTGTGGTCAGTTATATAAGTTTCTACCCATGGCTTCTGGACCTCAAGCCATTCAGAACAGCTGGATAGAGCAGTGTCCTATATACGCATAGGCTTCCATCTAAACTTGGCTTCCATTGGCTCTGTCATCAAAGAGTTACTGAGTTTCTACCATCTTCCTGTTGTTACACATACAGACAAGATTGTGGAACGGTGGAACAGCACTGGAGCTAAACTCCTCCAGCCACCGGGGTAGAAATCTTGCCATTCAGTCCTTGCCCAGTACAGAACGGTACCCAGAAGTTATCAGATCAGAGTGGAAACCAAACTTAGCAGTTCTGGGATGTAGTCATGCCATGCACAACTCTGGTGGAAAGCTGGATCAAAGCCAATGGCTTGGAGTTAAGGTCTTGGGGACTTTTATGCTACGTTGGATTGACCAACGTAGGGAAGAGGCGAGCATAGTCCAAATGCATGTGTGATAAATTCCCATTTGTGATAAAATAAAGCATTATGTGTGATAAATATGCATAATGAGTTAAAATAAAGCACATTCACGTGGCCCTGTGCCCTCAAGACCTTGGGCTCCAGTGGAGGGGAAACCTCACATAATGTGTTTGACCTTCCTTCCACATCCATCACCAGCTTGCTGGGACATTTAAAAAAAAAGAAATATTTCATCCAGGAAATATTTGTATTTTATTGTGTATTGAATTTACAATCTTTTAAAAAATATTTTATTTATTTATTTGAGACAGAGAGGGGGAGAGGCAGAGGGAGAGCGAGAAGCAGGCTTCCCACCGAGCAGGGAGCCCAATGCAGGGCTCGATCCCAGGACCTGAGCCAAAGGCTGACGCTTAACCTACTGAGTCAGCCAGGTGCCTCTTTTGGTAGATTTTTAAAAACTATTTGAACATTTCCAAGAGCTTTGTCTATCTCTTGTCTCACATAAGGAATCATTATCTTAAGTTTGAACAATGCAGCATTTTCAATTTTTATTATGTTTTTTTTAAATTATTTTTTCAAGATTTTACATACTTATTTGAGAGAGTGAGAGAGAGCGTGAGAGCCGGATAAGGTGCAGAGGGAAAAGCAGATTCCCTGCTAAGCAGGGAGCCACATCCAAAACTCAGTCCCGGGACCCTGGGATCATGACCTGAACCGAAGGCAGACGCTTCACCAACTGAGCCTCCCAGGTGCCCTAACTGACATTTTCTTTAAAAATACTTTTGTTTTGGGGGCGCCTGGGTGGCTCAGTGGGTTAAGCCTCTGCCTTCAGCTCAGGTCATGATCTCAGGGTCCTGAGATCGAGTCCCACATCGGGCTCTCTGCTCAGCAGGGAGCCTGCTTCCTCCTCTCTCTCTCTCTCTCTCTGCCTGCCTCTCTGCCTACTTGTGATCTCTCTCTGTCAAATAAATAAAATAAAAAAAAAAAAAAACCTTATAAAAAAAATACTTTTGTTTTGGGGGTTTGTTTTAAGTTCTCTCCATGGATCCATGGTGGGGCTTGAACTCATCACCCTGAGATCAAGAGTTGCCAGCCAGGCACTGCAACCTGACATTTTAAAAAATTCTCCTAATTGTGAACATATCCACAATAATTATAGTAAATTATGTGATTTTAACATCTATAAGGGGTGCCTGGCCAGTTCTGTTGTTGGAGAGTACAACACTTGATCTCGGGATTGTGAGTTCAAGCCCCACACTGGATGGATTACTTAAAAATAGAATCTTGAGAAAAGAAATAAAATCTATAAATAATATATCCTGTTATGCATACAGTTCTCCAAGATAATCACTTATTTTTCACAAATATTCATGTGACTTCATGTAGATACAGTTTATATTTTTTAAAGACATTCAGTGCTATATTATGGGAATAGATCATACAACATAACCTTCTGTTGATGGGCATTTTGGATCCTTTCTGGGTTTTCTGTAAGTGTTTGTATGTTTTCTTTTTTTTCATGCATTTCATATATATATATATATATATATACACACACACATATATATATATGTAAAGATTTTATTTATTTGACAGAGAGAGATCACAAGTAGACAGAGAGTCAGGCAGAGAGAGAGGAGGAAGCAGGCTCCCCGCTGAGCAGAGAGCCCGATGTGGGGCTCGATCCCAGGACCCTGAGATCATGACCTGAGCCGAAGGCAGAGACTTTAACCCACTGAGCCACCCAGGTGCTCCTTTTTCAAATATTTTTTTAATGCATTTCATTTTTTTTATTTCATTCAATTCTACAGCAGATAACCTGTCTCATTTCTCATTGAGCACATAGCCTGGAATCTCCAGGAATATATGGGAAGCAGACACACAAAAGGACTAAGGGGTTGTGCTCCTTTTCAACCTTTTTCAGTTATTAAAACACAGACACCCATCAGAAGTGAGTGAAGATTGTCAATCCCCACAGGGCTTGCCATTATCAAGTGTTGTGACACCTTAATTCTTGATAAAGTGACACTTATGCAATCAAATTCACCATTATTTTAATTTGCAATTTTCCAATTTAGCAGTGACTTTGAGGATCTTGTCATTTACTGATTCCTCATTCTTTTTTTTTTTTTTTTAAGATTTTATTTATTTATTTGACACACAGATCACAAGCAGGCAGAGAGGCAGGCAGAGAGAGAGGAGGAAGCAGGCTCCCTGTTGAGCAGAGAGCCCGATGCCGGGCTTGATCCCAGGACTCTGAGATCATGACCTGAGCCGAAGGCAGCGGCTTAACCCACTGAGCCACCCAAGTGCCCCTGATTCCTCATTCTTCTCCATAGGGGGGTAAAAACCGAGCCATTCATATATTTTGCCTAATTTCCTATGGAACCCACCTATGGTTGCTATAGAATAAAATACAGACTGGGTATGTCAGTCTTTTGTCTTGGGTGTGTTGCGAATTGATAAGCAAAACCTCATTTGTTGTTACCTTATGTCTATGGTGATGTGTTGAACTAAGTTGATATTTGGGGGTGGGGGTCATCATTTTGCTGACCACAGACGAACTCTCCTTCCAGCTGGGGGAATGCTTTGTCCTAGCACGCTTTGTGATAGACTTCGTGAAGGAATGATGCTAGCATTTGTGATACAAAGTAGAATGCGTTAGTCACGATCATGTGAAATCTGGTACTTGCTAGAAAGAGCTCATCAGGTGGACTCTGTAATTGGAAAGTGTGAGGCAATAAAGAGACGTTGGTATTTTCTCTTCTCTGTTCATGGACAAATGACGTGTCCACATTAGGAGCGTGTCCACACCTAGCTTGGGTATTCAGTGTTATTTTCTTAGATATGTCTTAGCTCGTCCCAAAGCATGACTTGAACATTGCACGACAAATCTTCCTTCCGCTTGATCAACTGCCCTTGGCGGATGGCTCTTGCCACATGGAGGTGATCTAGTGAGAAGATCAAATTGTGGTCACTCCCCACACACACCTTCCAAACCCTCATTAGCCGAGAGATCCAAAACCCCTGTGTGTTTAGACACTGCCCGCATCCTGGCAGTACCCTCCCTCGCTTGGAAAGCTATGCACGATTCCAGTTACTTCTAGAGGGTGAGGAATGCTACCCTATCAAGAAAAGGACCTCACAAAAAAGGAAATTCAGCAAAGTCCAAGGAAGCCCCATCAGGTTAGCCTTTACCAACAGGGCTATTTGTAATTTTTATATTTTTCAAACTGCGGGCTTGTTTATGAAAAAAAAAATCCATTCTTGGCTTTTCAGGAACCAGTGAATCCTACTGTTTGAGAGGAGCAGATAGCAGGGGGCAGATTATCTCACTCTGAGAGAGCAACAGTTATTGTTCAGATAAAGATTGTCACAATTATTCTTCCAACGGAGCGCGCTTCGGCACTCGCTACCTCAGTGGAAAGAAACGTTTGTGGCGAGTCTGTTCTCTTTACGTTATTGTAACAGATGATATCCTTGGAGGTTCTGACAACATTACTTCTGGTGTCTCTTACTTAGACAGTCATTTTCTGCTTCACTTACAGGTGTCCCTTCTGATCTAAATAATTTAAGGACCTTTCAAAGACCCCATAACTGCACTTTTGCAGTTGGTTTTGTTTATGTTGCTGGTCAAAATTACATAATTATAGGTAGATATAGTATAGACAGTTGATAGATATAACAGATGAGAGGTGGATAGATAAATGATAGATAGATAGATCCATAGATGATAGATGTTTTTTAAAGATTTTATTTATTTATTTGACAGACAGAGACCACAAGTAGGCAGAGAGGCAGGCAGAGAGAGAGGGGGAAGCAGGCTCCCCACTGAGCAGAGAGACTGATGCGGGGCTTGATCCCAGGACCCTGAGATCATGACCTGAGCCAAAGGCAGAGGCTTAACCACTGAGCCATTGGGTGCCCCCATAGATGATACATTTGATGGATTATAGATAGATATGATAGATGGTAGATTGATGAATAGATAGATATGACTAATGATAGATATATGTTGTAGATTATAGATAGATATGACAGATGGTAGACAAATGGATAGATATGACAGATAATAGGATAGATTTTACATAGATATGACAGATGGTAGATAGATATGATAGGTGGTAGATAGATGGATAGATAAATATGATAGATGATAGATATGATATTATACATATAATAGATGGTTGATAGATATGACAGATGGTAGACATGATCGATGGTAGATGGATGGATAGGTAGATATCAAAGATAATAGATATGACGGATTATAGATAGATATGACAGATGGTAGATAGTATATAGGTGACAGATATGACAGATGGTAGGTAGATGGATA
Organism: Mellivora capensis; assembly: GCA_004024625.1. Taxonomy (NCBI): domain Eukaryota; kingdom Metazoa; phylum Chordata; class Mammalia; order Carnivora; family Mustelidae; genus Mellivora; species Mellivora capensis. The sequence goes on along the minus strand of PISX010011954.1, from coordinate 50,396 downwards.
GATAGATAGGTAGATAGGTAAATATGATAGATGGTAGATAGATGGATAGATAGAATGACAAATGATAGCTATATATGATAGATTATAGATAGATATGACAGATGGTAGATGGACAGATAGATAGGACAGATGGTCGATGGATGGATAGATAGGACAGGTGGTAGATAGATGGATAGATAGGTAGGACAGATGGAAGATTGATAGGACAGATGGTAGATGGATAGATAGATAGGACAATGGTAGATAGATACATAGATAGGACAGGTGGTAGATAGATGGATAGATAGGACGGATGGTGGATAGATAGATAGATACATAGATAGGACGGACAGAAGTTAGATAATAGGACAGATGGTAGATGGATAGATAGGACGGATGGTGGATAGATAGATAGATAGATAGATAGAATGGACAGAAGTTGGATAGATAGGACAGATGGTAGATGGACAGATAGATAGGCTGATGGTAGATAGATGGATAGATAGGACAGATGGTAGGTACATGGATGGATACAACAGATGATAGAAGAGATAGGTCATACATAGATAGATAGGACAGATGGCAGATATCACAGACATGTGATAGACAAGTATAACTGACGATAAATGACAACAGGTAGAGGTAGATCCACAGGAGATACACGAGAGATGATCCACAAATGTAGATCTTTATCATTCATGAGATATGTATGTAGCAAATTATGTAATTGTGTATATGTAAAAGGTAGAATTGCTATATATGGGCATTTGACAATAGGTGTGTGTGCAGATAACATGTATGTATAAGCCCATATGAATCCATTACATATTACATATACAGATGTGTAATGGCATCGTTAAATATGTGTATGGACGTGTGCATAAGAGCATACATACCCATTGTCAAACCCCTCCACCCCAGTCATTGCAAATGTGTGTTTCTAGCCTAAAATTCCATACTGAGTCTGGAGCTTTGTTTACAAGTCTCCGGGACACAGACATTTTGATTTCATAGAAGTAGCTTGAGTTCATTTTGCCCAATGTGAATCCAGAGTTAAAGGAGAAAGGGTGGTGTGAATTATCCAAATTATCCAAATTCTTTAACCCTCTTCCATCTATATTTTTCAAGGCGTGTTGGGTTCCAGCAGGCCCCAGCCTTCTCAAACAAAGGACTAGGGAACACCATAGATTCATTTCGTTCTCCCTAAATGTGGCAGTGCTTGACCTTTGCCCCCTTCAAGGAGCCTGGGGCAGGTGACCTAAATGACACATTTTAAACATTTGTTGCATGAATGTCCAGAGCTCTTCTGCACTTCTGACACATAGGTGATGATGAATGATTTTTGCCAGTTTACTTTTTTTACTTCCCGTTTATGAACAAATTATGTCCCTCGCTGAACAGTAGGTACACAACCCTTTAAGAAGTTTAGTTTTTTTTTTTTTTTTAAATTTCTCACCATTAAGCTGGTGGCATTATTTTACGTAAGGTTATTTTTATATTCAGAGTTCATTAAATTGAGGACAATTTACTTTTACTTAGGAAAACTTCGGAATATGGTGCCTGTCCCCGTATAATTGTAACTATTCCCTTCCCCACAGATAATGTCACAGTATGAATGATAATTACAGGGGCGAACTATTTATACTTCAGAAGGAAGACCTTGATTCTGAACATCACCATGAACTATCAGTGTGGTAGCAGGGATGAGAAAGCGTGCAGCATTAGGACTGCTTACATCGAATCTCACTCGTAACCTTGAACCTTTAAAAATGTCATAGAAACCATTTGATACAGATTATAAATTATACCTCTTTACCGAGAGTTGTCTGCTTTGCAACATGTACTTACTCTAATGTAACCTTATTTTCCCTTCAGGGGGTAATTTTGAGATTAATTCAATTCAGTTTTATTGCATTTATTTTAGCCAAGAGCCAGTCATTTTAGGGTCTGAGCTCAGTTTTCAAAAGCTCTTGGAAATGGCAAGAACATTGCTGCTTTGTCACCGGTATATTCCTGAAAGTGAATTTCTGCATCTGGTAGTTGAAATACATTCTTGAAAAGCAATTTTGTCTTGGGAGTAAGTGCAACTTTAATGTGCCCATGTTAACTGTATTAGATAGAGTAGGGGAATGGTAAAATCTATTCTAACTGTCTAGAAAATGTCATCTAAATTGACTGGCATTAGAATTCCTTAATCTTAGCAAAAATCAGCATCTTTTATTATTTTTTTTTTCTGAAGATATTCCGAAAATATGAATGGTTTATAAGCACGCCTTAGGGGTACCTGGGTGGTGCAATCAGTCTTACATCCAACTCTTGAGTTTGGCTCAGGTTGTGATCTCAGGGTTGTGGGATGGAGCCCAAGAGTCTCTCCCTCTCCCTCCACCCTTCCCTCAAATAAATAAATAAATCTTTAAAAAATAAAGGAAGGAAGGGAGAAAGGAAAGGAGGGAGAGAATGAGGGAGGAAGAAAGGAAGGAATTTATCCCAAAACCCTGAAATCACAACCTGAGGAATTATTTCCCCCCTAAATCCATTACTGTCCCCACATTCTCTTTTAAATAGGGAAGGGAGGGAGGGAGAGAGGGAGGGAAGAAGGAACGAGGAATGGAAGGAAGGTAAGAAGTCCTAGAGGAATTTTGGAAAATTACCAGTTGTGATCTTTACATCAGAGAAGGAAACATTGTGAATAAGTTGGATTTGAGGGAACAAATCTAAATCCTTGGAAAATTATAGCTTGAAAAAAAAAGGATCATATTTTGTTACTGTTCATACGTTGTCTTCAGAGTACTGGTTTCATGAATGTTGAATCCAGGGGCTCCTGGGTAGTCAGTTAAGCATCTGCCTTTGACTCATGTCATGATCCCAGGGTCCTGGGATGGAGCCCCATGTCAGGCTCCCTGCTCACCAGGGAGCCTGCTTTCCCCTCTGCCCCTCCCCCAGCTCACACGTGCTCTCCCTCTCTGTCACATAAATGAATAAAATATTTTTAAAAATTGAATACCAAATCCAATTCTAATAGTGTAGACCTGATTCTTGGCTATTAATTACGCTTTGGGATTTCATGGGTTTATGTATAAACTCAAGCATGCATTGGACAAGTATTTATTTGATGCGTAGACCAGTAAGTCACAGGGAAGATAGTGGCAAACAAAACAGTGCTCTGTGCACAGGGAGCTGAAGGTCCTGTAGGGGGTCAGGCGACAACCCAATAAGCACATGGTGTGATGGCAGGTTTCCCTAGTTCCAGATATTCTAGCAAAACAAGGGACCAGGAAATTAGAGCTCATCCCTCATTTTTGTCAGTGAACCTTCACTGCAGTTCATTCGTGCTCATGCATGAATATATTGAATATATAATATAAAATATATATATAATTTATATAAATTTATACATATTTTATAATTATATATTTTTATAAATTTTATATATTTATATATTAAAATTCATATAATATGAATATATATGAATATATTATTTGAATAATTTGAATGATTTGAATAATTATTTGAATAATTATATGAATATATAATTCCTATTTTTTATTTTTTATTTTTTATTTTTTATTTTTTTTAAGATTTTATTTATTTATTTGAGAGAGAGGCAGTGAGAGAGCATGAGCGAGGAGAAGGTCAGAGGGAGAAGCAGACTCCCCGTGGAGCTGGGAGCCTGATGCGGGACTCCATCCCGGGTCTCCGGGATCATGACCTGAGCCGAAGGCAGTCGTCCAACCAACTGAGCCACCCAGGCGTCCCTAATTCCTATTTTTTAATAGGAAAACATCTTTCCCCAAATATATCCATGGATTTCTCTCATACTGAACTGTAGACTCTGTTGCTGAAAGTTCATGTCCTCCTAGAGACCCCCGTTGATTTATAATAAAATTTAAGCAACACCAGGGGTTGGCAAACTATTTCTGTAAATGGTCAGATAGTAGGTATTTTAGGCATGGTGGGTTGGGGGTCTCTGCCACCATTAAAAGAAAAAAAATACATTTATAGCACTTCATAAAGGTTTAATTTATATAAAAAATAATTTAATTTATATGTAAAAATATATAAAAATATATTGCCCGTTGATGCTTTGTGCTGACTCAGTGGAGTTAAAGTTCATGATATAATTGACAAGTCACATTGTGTAAGTTGAAGGGATACAATGTGTTACTCCGTACACTTAAACACCTTGCAACATAATGACCAGCAGCATAGAGTTAGCTAACCTCTCCATACATGACGTAATTACTGTGTGTGTGTGTGTGTGTCTGTGTGTGTGTGTGGTGAGCACATTTAATATCTACTCTCTTTGCCTTTGTAACAGTATATCATACAGTATTGTTAACAATGACAACTGTGCAGCTCTAGATCCCCTGAACTTACTCAACTCGGTATTTTTACCCTTTGGCCAATGTTCATGACAGCATTATTCATAATAGCTAGAAGCTGGGGGCAATTCACATGCCCATCCCTGGTGCATAAAGACAATGTGGCCTATCCATCTAAAGGAATTATATTCTGCAATTGAAAGGACACATCCTGATACAATGTTACAGCTGGGTGAGGCTGAAAAACATTATGCTAAGTGAAAGAAAGAAGCCCTACACAGAAGGCTAAATCTTATAGGATTCTTTTATCTGAAATTTCCAGCAAAGTCACAGTTTTCTAGAAATAAGTAGATGAGTATTTACCTGACCTGGGTGTGGTCTTGATTACACATGGGTGCAAGGCTACTCTTGGAAGGAATGTAACTGTTCTAAAATGGGTTTGCAGGGGCACCTGGGTGGCTCAGTGGGTTAAGCCTCTGCCTTCAGCTCAGGTCATGATCCCAGGGTCCTGGGATCGAGCCCCGCATCGGGCTCTCGGCTCGGCAAGCAGGGAGCCTGCTTCCCCTCCTCTCTCTGCCTGTCTCTCTGCCTGCTTGTGATCTCTGTCTGTCATATAAATAAATAAAATCTTAAAAATAAATAAATAAATAAATAAATAAATAAAATGGGTTTGCAGTGAAGATTGCACGACTGTATAGATTGACTAACAAACACTGAATTGTACCTTGAATATATACAATGGATGAAAATTTGGTATGTAAATTAAACCTTTATGAAGTGCTATAAATGTATTTTTTTCTTCTAATGGTGGCAGAGACCCCCTGACCCACCATGCCTAAAATACCTACTATCTGACCATTTACAGAAATAGTTTGCCAGCCCCTGGTGTTGCTTAAATTTTATTATAAATCAACGGGGGTCTCTAGGAGGACATGAACTTTCAGCAACAGAGTCTACAGTTCAGTACGAGAGAAATCCATGGATATATTTGGGGAAAGATGTTTTCCTATTAAAAAAATAACCAATATGTAATTTGTTTTTGGAACAAAAAAGAAAAGAAAGGAGGAAGGAAACATTTAGAAAGGTAATGTGTCTGGGCAGGGTCCATATACAAGGGAATATTATGCCTCGATCAGAAAGGATGAATACCCAACTTTTGTACCAACATGGATGGGACTGGAGGACATTATGCTGAGTGAAATAAGTCAAGCAGATAAAGTCAATTATCATATGGTTTCACTTACTTGTGGAGCACAAGGAATAACACGGAGGACATTAGGTGGGTCAGGGGGTGCTCCCGCCCACCTCTCTATCCTTAGGATAAGGAGAGGAAAAATGAATTGGGGGAAATCGGAGGGGGAGACAAAGCATGAGAGACTGTGGACTCTGAGAAAGAAACTGAGGGTTTTGGAAGGGAGGTGGGTGGGGGGATGGGTGAGCCTGGTGGTGGGTTTTAAGGAAGGTGCATATTGCAAGGGTCACTGGGTGGGGTGCATATACAATGAATCTTGGAGCACTATAAAAATAAAATTAAAAAAAGTAAAATGAATAAAGTAAAAAATTAAAATAATGTCCGTTTATAATGTGCATAAGAGAACCTGCTATAATGTGCAAAAGAGAACTTTTGATTAGGATTGCATTGAATCTCAACAGATCAAGTTGGGATGAATAGCCGTCTTGACAATATTGAGTTTTCCTATCCATGAACATGGAATATCTCTCCATGGACAATGTTCTCCTATTATTTTTCATCAGAGTTTTGTAGTTTTCCTCATATAGATCCTGTAGTAGAAGTTTTTGTTAGATGTATGGCAAAGTATTTTGTGTTTTGGGCTCTTTGTGCTGCTTCACTATTGGTGTCCAGAAATTGCAATAGATTTCTGTATGTTGATTCTATACCCTGTGACTTTGTTGAATCACAGTAGCAATTCTAGCAATTTTTTTGGTGCACTCCAGGAGTAAATCCCCCTTGATCATGTTGAGTGATTTTTTTTTTTTTTAACTGTATTTTTGGGTTTGATTTGCTAGTATTTCATTGGAGAATTTTCTGTCCATGTTCATGCGGGATATTGGCCTGTAAGTTCTCTTTTACTGGGGTGTATCTGATTTGGTATCAGGGTGATACTGGCCTGATAGAATCAGCTTGGAAGTTTTCTTCATTTTCTGTTTTTTTTTTTTCAAATAGTTTAAGAAGAATACATATTAACCCTTCTTCAAATATTTGGTAGAATTCACCTGTGAAGCCCTCTGGCCCTGGATTTTGTTTGTTGGGAGTTCTTTGGTTAGTAATTCAAATTATTTCCTGGTAACCAGTCTGTTCAAGTTTTCTCTTTCTTCCCATTTCAGTTTTGGTAGTTATGTTTCTAGGAATTTACCCATTTCTTCCAGGTTGTCCAATTTGTTGGCACATTATTTTTTTTTTATAATATTCTCTTACAATTGTTTATATTTCTGTGGTGTTGGTTGTTATTTCTCCTTTCATTTGTGATTTTATTTATCAGACCTTTCTCTTCTTTCTCTTGATAAATTTGCTAGAGCTTTATAAGTTTTACTTTATTTTATTTTATTTATTTTATTTTTTATCTTATCATCTTATTTTAGTTTTTCAAAGAACCACTCCTGGTTTTGTTGATCTGGTCTACTTTTTTTTTTTTTTTAAATTTCTCTATTATTTATTGCTACTGTAATCTTTATTATTTCCTTCCTTCTGCTGGCTTTACACTTTGTTGTTCTTTTCCTAGCTCTTTTACTTGTAATTCTCTGATTTCCTGGGCATCTGGGTGGCTCAGTTGGTTAAGCATCTGCCATCAGCTCAAGTCGTGATCTCGGGGTCCTGGGATCAAGCCCTGCTGAGTGGGGAATCTGCTTCTCCCTCTACCCCTCCCCCTCGTGCTCGCTTTCTCTCTCTCTCTCTCTCTCTCTCTCTCAAATAAATAAATAAAAGCTTTAAAAAAATTCTCAGATTTCCTGGTTGACCCATTCATTATTTAGTAGCATGTTGTTTAACTCCAAGCACTTGTGGTCTTTATCTCGTGATTGACTTCAAGTTTCATCGTGTTGGGGTTAAAAAAAGATGTACGGTAGGACTTAAGTCTCTTAGTATTTGGACTTCAGTCTCTTAGTATTTGTTGAGGCCTGACTTGTGACCTAGTATCTGATCTATTCTGGAGAATGTTCCATGTATATTTGAAATGAAAGTATTCTTTTGTTTTAGGGAGCCACATTCTAAATATCTGTTAAGTCCACTGGGTCAGTGTCATTCAAAGCCATCGTTTCCTTGTTGATCTGCTTCGATGAGCTGTCCGTGGCAGTTAGTGGGGTGTTAAAGTCCCCCACTATTACTGTATTATTACCAGTGAGTCCCTTCATGTTTCTTAGTAATTGTTTTATAGATCTGGGTGCTTCCATATTGCATACATAAATATTTATTATTGTTATATCTTGTTAAATTGTCCCCTTTATTATGATATGGTGTCCTTCCTTGTCTCTTATAGTCTTTGTTTTAAAGTTTACTTTTTCCAGTATATGTGTTGCTACTCCAGCTTTCTTTTGACATCCATTTGCAAGACAAATGTTTTTCCATCCCCTAACTTTCAGTCTGTAAGTGTTTTTAGGTCTAAAGTGAGTCTCACGAGGGTAGCATATAGATGGGTCTTGTTTTTGATTTTTTTGTTTTGTTTTGTTTTGTTTTGCTTTGTCTTGTTTTTATTTTTATTTTTTTTTCATCCATCCCAGCATCTTATGTCTTTTGATTGGAGGATTTAGTTCATTTACATTCAAAGTAATTATTGATAGATATGGGTTTTTTTTTAAATTTTATTACTTATTTATGATTGTTTCTGGAGACTTTCTCTGATTCTTTCCTGTTTTTCTCTCTTTCACGTTTTCCTGATTTTCTTCAGTGATATACTTGGATTTTTTTTTTTCTTTCTATGTTTATTAGTGGTTCCAACATACTCCCACATTCTCACGCCTAAAGCAGAAAGGAATACCGTGCATCAAAGACCTTCTTGCCCTCAATCATAAACTTCTGGAACAATTAGTGGTTTGTAGACCTTCAGCAAAGTGACTTGTCCAGTTCTGTGGGTTTGTTGGCCAGAGAAGTGATTCTATTCCATTCTCCAAGCTGGAATGCCATTTGCATATTAGGGTATTTTAAGTGATCAAAACCCACTCTATTTTCCATTCCCACCTAAGTGAAAGGAATATTTCCTCCAAGACCATTTTATTTTTTAGAAACAGACAAACTTTCCTTGAGTTTCAGCTCCTTCAAAAGGGTACTTTAAACTGGAGTTTTCAGGAACTTCATAGTGACTGTTAGGCAAAATTTGTTCATTAATTTTCCTAGATCATGAAAATCCAGATGAAATTTGAGGTAATCTTCGTTTAAAATATGACAGAATACTCCTGATTTTTCAATGCTAACACTGATGCTTGGCACATACAATGCACAAAGTAAATATTTGCAAAATTGCTTGACATTTAGGCTAATGAGCTGTTTAACATACTATGCTTGTTTTATCAATCACAGGAAAGTCAAATTTATTATAAAAATCATAGTCATTAAAGTATTTTATAAATGCTCGACTTTAATTATTAACATTTTTCTGTGAGCCAGCAACGTTTTCTGGGATTAGAGAGATTCCTCATTTGTTGATCAGGAAAACACAATTTCCTTTTTCTGTACAGCAGTGTTATTAATTAGATAAAGGATAGGGATATTATGATTAGCTGGATATGTATGTACAAGATTGCTACAACTCTAGATTTACTTGATGATTAGTATGATTGTTTTTGATGGTTGGTAAATATTTCTGGCTTTGTGGATTAGACCTCCAATGTGTATCATTTCAAAGTTGGCATTTATTATGAGATTTTCATGATCTGGCATTACTTAACATGGTGCCCACATGTAATAATAGCATTGTGAGGGCAGCAAGGTAGTTGAGACTTTGTTAAATAGGAGACAGGTTGGGAACAAGAGGAGATGATGAGATAAAATAATTCTACTTCTCAAGCTTACTTATTATCTAGACAAAAGTCATGCTACCCCACCCTGCCCCTGAGTCCAACATGGTTCCTGGATATTCAGTGCCCTTGGGGAGTCTACCAAATCTTTAGGGTGGGTTGTGTGTTCTGAATCTCTCTGGTCACTGGTTGGGCAGCTCTGCTTGCTCTAATGATTCAGTCATATTAGGTGGCTTATTACTGAACCTCAGTCCTGGTCTAGCCCTCAGGAGATTTAATTGTCACAGAATTAGACACCAGACCCTTCCCTTAATTTACCAAAACACAAGAGCATACAGGGTTTACAAGCAGAACCCTAGCCCTAGGAATATAAATAGGGGAAGGTAACTCTGAGTATTACTGTTTTCTATGTCTGTCACTCAGATTTTGAGTTTGGAAGCCCACCAGGAAGGTACATCTCCTCTGGACACCAGCCCGTTCTATGGCTTCTCCCTGCCTCTTCTTTCTTCCTTGCTTACCAGGCCCCTCACCCTCCATTAACAGAAGAATGATAAAAATTACTTGCATGATGTCTATAAATGCCTCTCCTGAGAAAGATCCCTTTTCATTATAATTGCAAGGGCCTACTTAGCCAGAGGGAGCCGTTTTGTTGTTTATGCAGTAAACTTAAATTGACCCTGCCCCTCCCAGATATGCAGTAAACTTAGGTTGACCCTGCTCCTCCCAGAGGAACTTACTTAAAAACAAGTCCGGGAAACCAGTCCCAGGTAGCAAAGCCCAGATACAAGGGCGGGTCAGGCCAGGTGGAAACATCCAGTCAGTGGGGTGCACATACTGTCTCCCTAGCTACCAAGGAGAGTGGGCCCCGCCTTTTGGGCGCCAATTCTGACCAAGGTGATAGGCAAGTTCAAATTTCTACTAGGGTAATTGTAATTCAATTGGCCACACGTGTGTGACCTAGCATGACTGTGCAGTTTTCTCTGTGTGTTGCAATCTCATTGGCCACCTGTGTGTGGTCAGGCTCAACCACATGGTCTTTGTTCTATAAAATATAAAAGTTAGTCTGTGAGGCTGGGAGGGGTCACCTCTTTGTAAGAGGTGGCCCTGACCAGTCGGTTTGATTCTCAATGCTTGGCACGAAATCAAGCTTTGCTTGACCTTTGCTTTGTATCAGTCTCGTTCCTTTGATTATGGACCCTATCAGTAATAACTTTCAAACTTATACTCTTATCCTAGACTCGGGCTTTGAGTCTTATCCCTACAAAACAAAATCCCTATTGAAATGATTTCTCCACCAAAAATATCAGGCATCCTCAAAGGTAAAATGTGTTTCCAACACTAAAGAAGAGAACGGTGGGTAAGCTGCTTTTCCATTTCTTTTGTTTTGCATCTTTGTTAGAGGGGGATCAGAAACGTGTGACCCTCTGTAGCCACATCAGTGGAGTGCGGATTATAATAACTTTGTACGTGGCGGGAGACTAAACCACATCGTCTACATGGAAATACTATGACATATTTGTGTACTCACACTGTTCGTCTACATGGATGCATGCAATGACCTACAAGTGTATGAACAAGATTTAAATGATGTTAACCAAATTTTATGGGCCAAATGTGATTTGTCGCAAAAATCAAGCAGATCGAGCATGAAAATGGGAACTCAGGAAGTAGCAGGAAATATCACTAGCATATTTTGTAGAATCTACAGAGACAGTCTAGCATGAAAATTCAGAACTATATGTTGTACATCAAAGGAAAGTGGAGCACGTGAACAGAATCAAGCCAAAGATAGAAATGCACAGCTAATATCTCAGAGTTCAAGGACTGAAATTGGAACTTTGATTTTAAATGTCTGATGTCCTCTGTAGAGATCAGATAGTGAATGGAATAAGGAAGGAAGTCATGTATTGAATAATTTCTTCCAAATAAAATACATCAGTGGGTGTTTTCTGAGTTTAAAATCGGTAAAGATATGATTACGAAAGTTAAAATAAAGGCAGACGGTGCAGGAGAATCCCATATAGTTCATGGAGGTATTCTACCCTCAAGGAAGTGGAACATAATTTCTCAATCCTTCAGGAGGGGGTGCACAAAGTGACTTCCTTCCAGGTACTATGACAAAGGTCACCTTGTCAGTAATCAAATTCTAGCAACCACACATCCGTTTAGTAAGCCTCAAAACCCTGTATTCCCCCAACTACATGAAACAAAACAGCTCTGAAGACGATGGCACAAAAAAACAAAAACAAAAATGAAATACCCAACCATGACAGAAAAATTCTCACATTTATCCAGAGTGTTGCAGGGTCCAAGTGCAGAGAGAACCCCTCGGATCTTCACCTTCCAGAATACAATTGCTTTCCCATGGAGATTTGTTCCATTATGAAATGGGATGGATTCTGGTGCTAACTGTCAATGCCGGTTGTTGTTCCAGTGTTTAATGGCCCAGGGTGAGGCATCATCTTTTGCGGGAATTCTTTCCAACACAAAAATATGCATAGTTGGTTCACTGTTGATTTCAAAATTCAGATATTCAATCTCACTGCTCTGAAGGATTTATTTCCATTCCATTTGCAAACACTGGTACAGTATACAAGATTTCTCCCCTGGAACTGATTAGAAATTTCATTTTCTTTAAGGAATAGGTTAAATTTCTGTCAGGTACAGTCAACCCTGACATCCATTAGCTGTGTGTATTTACTCACAGACAAGACCGATGGTCTCCATGGTGGAGAGAGGCCAACTATTTCTCTACAGATCTGGTGGACTCTTCCCAGTACTGTTTTCGGGGAAAACTGACATTTTTCATCAACAACCCCTTGGCTACTGTCACGTAGGACTTTGCACGAAGTTCCTCTTAAGGAAGTGAAACCACGTCTTAAGATCTCATTTGTACATCTTTGAATAGTCTGCAGTTACCATTAGTATAATTAGCTTTATTCATTTTTAATTTATCATAGTCTTGATCTTATTATTGTCTCCATTTTGTTTCATTATTTGCCTCCAAAATCCATGGCTGTCCCCACATATATATAAGGGATTCTTTTTAAAGGAACGCAAAGGTTGAAGATGCCCTTTTTTAAAAATTAGAAAACAGAAACCAGTGAGAGCCGAGAAAACCATGTTAATGGGAGACAATTGAGGTAATGCAAATGAACTTGAACACTTGACCAAGCACTGTCCATTGGTGAGTGGCAAAACAGGGTAGAAGGCAGGAAGCTTTTATAGGGTCAAGAATAAAGAACGGCAAGGGACAAATAAAACATTTCAGATTCGCTGGGCCACTTACTTGGTCACCCTTGGTGTGTGGACACTGGCCTTGCAGACAGCTCATGTGTCTTGTCTCGCAGGACATATACAAGGACACAGAAGCTAGCCCAGTTCTGTTGTATGTCCTGATACCCTGGTGGGAGCAGCTCATTTTGGAGCCTAGAATGTCATTTCAGCAGTCAGAGGGGATGATAGTTTTCCTTTACTTATTTATTTATTTATTTTTTGGATGTACACTGTCAACACATTTGTTTATCCCTCATTTTAAACCTACTGATATATGTTGAGAAGGTAATTTTATTATGTAAAATTGGACATTGTTTTTTTTTTTTAATTATTTTTTAAATTTTATTTGTCAGAGAGAGGGAGAGAGAGCAAGCACAGGCAGACAGAGTGGCAGGCAGAGGCAGAGGGAGAAGCAGGCTCCCTGCCGAGCAAGGAGCCCAATGTGGGGCTCGATCCCAGGACGCTGGGATCATGACCTGAGCCGAAGGCAGCCGCTTAACCAACTGAGCCACCCAGGCGTCCCTGGACATTGTTTTTTAATACACAGTGTTGTTTTGATACCATTTGAGAAATATTTGTGTATTTTTCATCTGAAAGTCATGTGAAGCTCACAACTCAAGGGCTGTTTGCAATGAGTTGAGAAGCAAAAAATGCACGTGGCTTTGAGTTCTAGGTATTGCCGGACATAGGAGAGGGAAAATAATCTGAGAAACCAGAAAAAGAAAGAGGGACAGAGTGGTCAGCTGCCTCTGTTGGCAAACTGTTTGGTTCCCTTAAAAGATCTAGAGATGGGGGCACCTGGGTGGCTTAGTTAGTTCATTGTCTGACTCTTGATGTCACCTAAGGTCATGATCTCCGAGTTGTTGAGTTCAAGCCCCACATTGGAGGCTGCTTTAAAAAAGCAAAATAAAATAAATTATCTAGAATTGGAAAGGCTCTACTAGGAACCAGTAATTTCATGTTTAACACCATTTTACCCACTTTTTGCACAGCACTTTTTTTCTTCCCCTAAATTACTATCCTCGTGTGATTTATGAATGATTGTTTGACATCGGACAAAAGGTGTGTGCTACTCAATTAAAGATGTGATTTTAAAGCAGTTCATCCATAGTAATGTCCTTTTTAAAAAAATACATACGAGTGGTTAAATTTTGAAAGTAAATTTATGGTTATCAGTTCAGACCTTCCCTGATCCTTGCATTAAGCTATTTGTCTGAAAGCTAACTGCTGATGGAGACATGTTGATACTCCTCTCTTCTCTTGTTTTTCTGAGATGGCACAGTGCAAGAGAACTTTCCGGGGTGATGGAGATATTCTAACCTTGTCCTCCCCACACATGGTTACTGAGCCTTGAAACATGGCAAGTGTAACTCATTCACACAACTGTTAATTGTTTAATTAACTGAATTTTAAATATCCATATATGTCTAATGGCTACCATATTGGATAGCCCAGATCTTATCAAAACTTTGTCCGTTTCTTTACTGGTTTTGTTCTCTTGTCAAGAAAAGATTTCAGGGCTTCCATCTATCTAAATAGAGCCGATCCTTGTAGATTCACCAGGAAGGATCACCTGCTTCTCTTTTGTATGTCTTCCTTTAGGACTATACTTTGTTTCCTTCCAGGCTTTGACCTTCCTGGATACTCCATTTATAATTACCTTTGCTTTCTGTCTGTCTGACATCCTCATCTACCATCTATAAATCGGCTAATGTCTAAGTGATTATATTTGTGCAATGAATTGGGAAACTATATAGTTACATATATAATTAAATCCAATGGATTAATAGGACCAGATTCTTGGTGAGACTTCCTGACATGAGATACTATTTACTGGCTAGATGAAAATGTGGCTAATACCATAATTTACTAGCTACCTGGAAATTGGAAGTTAGGAGATTCAGTTTCTTCATCTAAAAATTGGAATAATAAAAGTAGCACCATAATCAATGGGTATTTATAAGTGAACTGGATCAGTAGCTTATGAGTGCTGCATTTACCAGTCTATGAAAAGGAAGCAGCTTTTGATGTTGATTTTAATGTTCTTCCTGGTAGAGGAAAATAAGAGTGTAGAGACTTGAATCTATTAAACATATTTGGGAATAAATTATACCATAATAATTCATGTATGGCACGCCTTCTCTTACAAATTCCAAGCTGTTTTAGCTTGGGAACATCATTTTTGCATTTGATTCTAAGTAAGAAGTCCCCAATTTTTGCATATTTGATGAAAGTTCTCATGTTTTGAATATCTGTAGGGGTAGAGTGAACCAGTTAAGGGGCAGTGAAGTATTTAGCCATCCAATTGCACCTGGAACTCATAGATTTGGTAATAAACAATTAATAAATGTTATATATTGACCCCTTCTTTGAAGAGCTCAAAATGTTATAAATTGACTCCTTTGCAGAGCTCATTGGCTGAATATCTGAAAGCGCACTAAGATGACTCAATAATTAAATAGATTGAACAAAAAAATGGGTAATATTGCTACATATTGGAGGTGGTTTTGGAATGTACTGTCTCCAGTCCCTTGTCCACTGAAACAGTTGAGTTTGATTTTGACTGTCAGGATGCTGCCCGCAGAGTTGATCAGTCACTGTGGAAGTGTGCATGAGCATCCCCCAAACTAAAAGCACAGTGGATTGTTAGCAGGTTATATTATGCTGGCAAAATAGCTTTTTAAGAATCATATCTTTTGGTTATAGCTTTGAGCTGCTATGTCATTATGCAGCTGGATATGTTTTTCCATGGTTATATTTCAGTTCCCTTTTGCCTTTGGAGTGAAAATATTAAGAAAATATAATAAAGAGGCCAATATGCTGTAAGAACTCCAGTATTATATCAAAGAATGCACAATTAAGCAAAAGTGATGCTCTTCTTTTTAGGTTGTTCAAAGCCGATGTCTACGCTTATTGAATTGAGATGTGTAAGCCTTTATACCTTGAGACCAGCACATCGCATTGCAGGGAAGATGTAGTAGTCCAAGCAAACCACACAGGAACAAGAGTAGAGAATCTGTGTAGGGTAAAGGTGATTATCGGAAGGTATGCTCCCCTTTTTATAGAATGTTGAAATGCCCTTGCAGTATTTATCAAAGACAGAACAAATATAATAAAATAAAATAAAAAATAAAAGGAAAATTTTGAGTGAAAATAATTTAATGACTTGAATTGGTTATTTTCAAACTAAAATACTGTCTGTAGAGGCTAATTCTGATCATACTGTCTCAGATTCTACAAGATTCTCAGACTCTAGTGGAGCCCCGTTATTTTCTGTTCAAATTCGATGACGTTAGCACCAAGAGGGACTAGGTGGGTCTCCTAGGACAGTACTTCTTGGCTTTTCTGAGCCATACATAACAGTGAGATTCTAAAGAAAAGAATTCAGGCATGCACATATATATCACATGAACCCCTTTGAAGACGATACATGGACTTGCATTAAAATGATCAAGTCATTTTAGGGGCACCTGGGTGGGTCAGTGGGTTAAAGCCTCTGCCTTTGGGTCAGGTCACAATCTCAGGGTCCTGGGATAAAGTCCTGCATCTGGCTCTCTGCTCGGCAGGGAGCCTGCTCCCCTCACCCCCTCTCTGCCTGCCTCTCTGCCTGCCTGTGATCTCTGTCTGTCAAGTAAATAAATAAAATCTTTAAAAAAAAAAATGATCAAGTCATTTTAATGTCAAGTCCGGGGGTGCCTGGGTGGCTCAGATGGTTAAGCATCCGACTCTTGATTTTGGCTCAAGTCATGATCTCATGAGTCATGGACTCAAGCTCCAAGTTGGTTTCTTCCCTCAGCAAAGAGTCTGCTTTGTTAAAGATTCTCTCCCTCTGCCCTTCCCCCCACTCACAGACTCTCTCGCTCTCAGAAAAATAAGGCTTTAAAAAAAATCAAGTCAACCTATGTACTAATGTCAGAAATAGGAGTCCCAGTGCCAGAAGGATACACCATGTGCCCAACACTCAAGGAACTGAGTTCCATTGCTTTTACTCTAGTGTAGTCTTTCTGCTTTAGTACATCATCTCCTTTTTATTGTAGTGAGTGTTTTAAATAAGGACTTCAGAAGTATTTCCAGTGTACAATATGCACACTGAGGAAAGCTTTTCTCTCTTGTGTCTGGCTTCCCTACAGTCCTGCTAGGCTGAGCATCTTTGCCAGGAAGCCCTGTGAGAGCAATGAGGAAATTCTCTGGAATTGGAGTGGTTTTTGTTGTTGTTGTTGTTTTGTTTTTTCTTATTTTAATACTTAGTAATTAACTTGAAGAGTAGGCATGGTTGGTGGTAGAGTCCTGTCGAGGCTGGTGGTGTTGTGTGTTTGTATCTATTCTTGTGCTGTGTTGGTTTTTCAGGAAGTATTGGGTCCTGTACTGACAGCTGCCACCATCTCAACGACTCTCTGGGAGACAGTGAATTCAGAGTTCCCTGGTGGTTGTTTCTATGACAGCGTTGTTTGGAAGTGTGTTTTTCAGTGACAAAGCTTTTTTTGATTAACTTTTATTTTGGAGCCATTTTACTTTTACTGAGTTATGAAGACAGATGTTGCTCTGAAAATTATCTAACTATTGATTTTTATGAAATTTCCATTGACATCTTAAGCAGTAGATTCTCTTACTGAGGACCGAAACATCCCTTTTCATGGGTATGGATGTGGACATAAGAGCAAAGCTGTTCATTTTACAACTCATTTTCTCTCTATTTTTATTCTGTACTAAATCTACCCAGCCTGAATGAGGTGTATGATGTGTTTTAGATTTATTTTTATCATTTTCTGATTATTTCTCATTTATATGTTTGTTGTCATGTGGGTCATATAAACAGATTTATGACAGAGAATCAGAAATGCCATGTTCATGGGGTGCCTGGAGGGCTCAGTCAGTTGAGCATCTGCCTTTGGCTCCGGTCATGAACCCAGAGTCCTGGGATCAAGCCCTGAATTGGGCTCCCTGCTCACCGGGGAGCATGCTTCTCCCTCTGCCCCTCCCCCCTGCTTGTGCTTGCATGCTCAAATAGATAAGTAAAATCTTTATTTAAAAAAAAAAAAGAGAAAAGAAACATATTCACTCGTTAAGTTGCCTTGATTCTGGTTACTGTGCTTAACTGAAAACTCTACATCTATGACATTCAAATGACCTCAATTACATTCTTTTTATTTGTATTCAGCTGATACCTTTTTGTCTATCACTTAATATTCAGTCTTATTTAATATCTTTGTTTTAAGTAGGTTTCCGCTAAATAATATAAAATTTTGAGTAATTTTTTTTGAGTAATTTTAAAATTACAAAGTTTCACTTTCCATTTTAAGAGGAAATATAATCCATTTACATTCAGTGTGATGAATGACCAGTACGTTTTATTTTATTTCATTTTTTTAAAAAAGATTTTATTTATTTATTTGGTAGAGAGAGAGAGAACACAAGAAAGGGAGCAGGAAGCAGGGGAAGAAGCAGATTCCCTGTGGAGCAGGGAGCCCAATGCATGACTCAATCTCAGGACCCTGGGATCATGACCTGAGCTGAAGGCAAATTAACTGACTGAACCACCCAGGCACCCCTTTTATTTCATTTCCTTTAACTTCCTTTGTAGTTACTGTTTTTAATACTTACTTTCATTTTTTGTGGTAAGAACACTTAACCTAGAATCTATTCTCTTAACAGAAGTAGACAGTACAATGTTCTCTCTTCTTTCTATATTTCTGATTGCTTAATTTGGATAGTAGAAATTTCATTTATCTTATTGATTATGTGGGATGTTCAAACAGTATGTTTTTTTTCCCCCTTTATTCTTTCTTCTTTGATATAACATTTGATTTGTTCAGACATATCTAGTGTTTATGCAGTAAGTGAAAATAAATATATAAACGAACCCCTGGGGTATCTATGTAAATATCTATCTGCCTATTATCTCTTATCTATCCATTTATCTTTTTATTTATCTATATGTATTTCCCTATCATCCGTCTATTTGCATTTGGATTTTGAACTGGTATCAAAGTATTCTTTATATCCAGGTTTTACAGAAATTACTTCATCTCTATTTCTAAAATCGTACAGTTTCCATTTTTTTCCCCATTTAGAACTATAATCCATTTGAACTCTATTTTATGCATGGTGAGAAACAGGGACTCTTCTAGTTTCCCCCAAAGTTCCCACTGATTGGTGGTATCATTATTTTGTTGACTTCATTTTCATATGTGGTTGGGTCAATTTCTGGTCTTTTTGTTGAACTTGTCCAAGTATATGCACAACAACATGGTACTATTTTACTGAGAAAAGATTGTTAATATGTTTTAATGTAGTAGGACTGGTGCCCTCCATTAAGATTGCTTGTTGGTCTTTCCACGTTTTTTCTTACCTGCAGTATTCCAGAAATTCCCAGACCCTGAGGAACACCTTCTCTAACCCTAACCCTCTTCACACCCCCAGGCTGGTTATTAAAACTTTAAAAGTCAACTTTCAAGACCAACGTGGAGTGTAGACTGTTGAGTGCAGTCTTTTTGTAATTAGCCTTTTCATTGAACACTCTTCTGTACATCTTTCAAGGAGATCTGTTTCCAACTGCTTTGCCATCCCTGGGGACTTGACTGTCACTATACCTTTCTTTATGTTGAGAAAACACCTCTTAGGGTCCATAATCAATAAGCCCAATTCCCCATGTACTACTTGGCTTGAGCCCTCACTTAGGGCATTGTGTTTTGGTATTGTCATTCATAAGGCTATTTCTTTGTTCTTTCTTTCTATATTAGATAATTTCTTTTTTTTAAAACATTTTTATTTATTTATTGAGATAGAATGAGAGAGAGAGAGATCCCAAGCAGGGGGAGCAATAGGCAGAGGGAGAAGCAGACCCCTTGCTGAACAGGGCGCTGGATGTGGAGCTCCATCCCTGGACTCGGGGATCATGACCTGACCTGATTCAACTGACTGAGCCACCCAGGCGTCCCTATATTAGGTAATTTCTTTACAAAGACCGTAAAGTTCCAGGGTTCATCACCTTAGCTGACTTTGCTGAGCGTAATCCACAATGTGGTTACCGATGGAGGAAAGATACATTACCTATTTGAGTACGAGGAGGTACCTTATAGCAAATTTACGTCAATCCATGTACCTTAGCTCTCCTAGATTTTTTCCCCTTTAATCTCAACTTTCCTTTTCCTTCTTTGGTTCCATCAAAGAGAATTTCATAGCACAATGCCAAATTCAGGCTCCACGGAATATAAAATTCACACCCGTCCTTCTGCGTTTGTTTTCACATATCACGCCGTGATTGGTAACCAGCGAGCTTGACCTGTAGTTTAAGGAAAATAAAAACCCTAAGGCAGCTTCCGTGCAAAGCATTTCTTGCTTCAGTGGACAGAGAGCAGAAATGTCATCTGGGTGAAGAACAGCACGTCAGTTATAGGCTGTGACTTAATAATAGCTTCTTAGAAAATAGCATCCCTTTGTTTCTCTTTATAAAGGCCCATCTTTCTAAAGTCTGTGCTCAAATCATTAGCTGTCCACTCAACCGTGAGAGAGGATGCGGGATCCTTTCTGGTACCTCCCTTTGCTGTTGACCTTTGCCACCCGCGGGTGGCATCCCTGTCTCCTTACTAACTCCATGCTGAGTCACAGCACAGAATTGACAGCTGTCTTCTGAAAAGGAACAGTACTGGTCCAGTTTGCTGAGTTTTGGAAGAAGGAAAGAAATCCAGGAAGGTTGAGGGGGAAGGGAGGACTCTAATAAAATGCCTTCCTATATGATTTGGAAATGCCCTTTTTCTGAACACTTTCTGTACCTGACAGATAATGGTGCCAAGGTTTACTGGTTTCCTAATTTCTCAGGATTTTGGGTTTGGAGGAAAATGAGCTCCCCTGTATATAAGAAAACTTTTAAGGCATTTATTGAGCATCATATTTTACCATGTTATTTATATTTATCAGATTCCCATTGTATTCATATTATTTAAAGCCTTAAATTATTCTTAAAAAGCCCATTGAGGGGCACCTGGGTGACTCACTGGGTTAAGCTTCTGCCTTCAGCTCAGGTCATGGTCTCAGGGTCCTGGGATTGAGCCCCGCATCAGGCTCTCTGCTTGGTGGGGAGCCTGCTTCCCCCGCCTCTCTCTCTGCCTGCCTCTCTGCCTACTTGGGCTGTCAAATAAATAAATAAAATCTTAAAAAAAAAAAAAACAAACATTGAATTCACTCATGACTCCATAGAACCAAATAATCCCACATGATATCCTATGCCCTGAAAACATTTATTTGTTTAGAGCAAACACATTCTGAAAACCTTCCTAGAAAAGGACAGTAGTGAATATGTTAGGCACTGCACACCTTGTCCCAGTTACTCCACTGGTAGCAAAAGGGAGCCATAGAAAACGTGTTGATAGATGGGTGTGGCTGTGCCTCAGCAATTTTGTGTGGATACTGAAATTTGAATTGCATATAATTTCTGCATGTCATGAAATAATTTTCTTCTCTTGAGTGATCTGTTTCCAAACATTTAAAAATATGAAAGCAGTCTTACCCTCTAACTCCTACACAAACAAGCAGTGAGCTAGAGTTGGCTTGTTGGTTAGTTTGTGGACCTCGTTTTGGAATAAAAATCTGTCAGAGCTAGCATGGGAGTGGCTGTTTTCTGCACCACATCCTTGATCCATTCCTTTCATTCTCTCTTGGATGCATGGTGGGGAAAGGGGCAGGGACTAAAAGAAAAAACAGTGGGAATGAAGAGTGATGTGATTTGCTTTGAGTTTTCCCTGAAGCTGTCTTCACTCGAGCGGTCCCATGAGCACACACATCTCTGACCTGTCATTCCCAAGCCATATTGCCCTGTTCTGTTGCCCAAAGACATTGTCTTCCTGCAACAGAGTAGGTGGTTCTGTATAGTCCTGAGGAAGTCACTTTTTGGGTTTTTTGGTAGTCCTATTTGGAAGGGTTTGTGTTGGATCCCTTACCATGTGCTGGTTGCCTGCTGAGTGGTAAATGTCAGTCATTTCATAAAATGCTCATATCAGCTCTGTGCATTCTTTTTTGTTTGTTTTCGTTTTTGTTTTAGCTCTGTACATTCTGAGCAACTCTTTCCCCAGCTTATACTTGACGAAATTGAAGACGTGCACATAAGGCACATCTTCAAAAGTCACAGAGTTTTAAAGATGAGACACACCCTACTCCATGAAAGGATGCCAAGTCCCACAGGCTAAAAAAAATATAAGGAAATACTGCTAAATGGGTTTCTTATGGAGTTGTTGCTTTGCAGTAGAAAAGAAGGGAAGGAAGGAAGGGATAGAGAAAGGAAAGGAGAAGAGAGGGAAGGAGAGAAGAAAAAAGGAAGGGGAAAGGAAGGAAGGAAGGAGGGAAAGAAGAAAGAAAGGAAGGATGATAGATTTGCATCTCTTAATGAAAACACATGGGGGATTTTTCCTTTATTCTTTTCCTTGGCATGCATTTAATTTATTCACACCTGCATTAATAATTCTGGATTTATCATTGTAATTTCATGTGAAGACCTACTTTATGAAACAACCTAGTCTGTTACAAGAAAACAAAGACACCCATGGAAAAGTATGGAAAAAGCATGGAAAAGTAAAGCCACCCACCACAGGTGTACATGCTGAGGGACCCCCCCCTGCTCCCAGGCTCCTCTGCTCCTTGCTTTGGTGCTATGATTTAACCTTAGAATCAAGGTCACATTCTCAATGCCTCTTCCCCTTTTTCATCGATGATATGCCTTTGAAGGAGTTTCTAGCCCTAGAAGATAGCATGAGTGCATGAGGACAAGCTTCAGTGTGTAAATGCAGTCTGAAGCCCACATTACCGCCTTTGGCATGAGAGCCTAGCCTGGTCTGGAAGTGCACTCTGGTTGAAAATGACACCCCTGGATGTCCGTCCCCTGTGGAGCTGGGCTGGCCATGCTGTCACGGCTAACTTCTATGCCAGCTGCAAGAACCACAGGCTGTATAGTTCTCTCTTTCCTGCTGTATCACGTGAGTTGGTTTTAGTAAGGACTCTGCTCTGCGGCCATGTGAAAAAGTTGAAGAATAATGGAATAAAGCAGACCTGTCACCTGCATGCAGGATCAAAGAACGAAGTGCCCCTCTGATAACCTAAATGGCTGAATGTCTACCCCTGGCCACTGGGAGTGTTGATAGCAGAGGCTGATGCCCGCATCTTGGGGACATTGTCCACCTTTGTTTAGACGTAGCTGGTGGTGATTGTTGTGATACCGGTGGTGATGCTCATACCAGGACTTGATCCCATGGGATGTAGCACTATAGATCCTCCAGTCTGACCAAGAAGGTTGGGTCAGGAACAGTAGTCTCATCTCTAGCCTGGCTCTTGGGTTTCTCGGGCTCCTTTGTGTTCTCCCCAGTGCCTTGTCCATTTCACTCAAGATCCGTCGATCCCAAAATGACTATAAGAACCGGCGTCCTACTCACTGACCTGTTTACTCATTGGTCTTGACATGCACTCCATGTTTCTGCCTCCCCTCTGTCACCGTTGGCAAATAGCCTCCCTTTTGGAAATGTCTTCCTGGGACCTGATGGGCTCACAAGACAGTTCTCTCTAGCCAAGAACAACGTTCATCACCATACCATCTGTCCTTTGGTAAAGCTTTGTCCCTCTCCCTGCAGGTTCTACCAACCCATTCTTCTCCTTCCGGATGAATGAACACACCCTTCTTCCAGATGTCCCCTCCTCCAATATCTACTACTAAAGAGCATCTCTCATCCTGCACACACCTTTTCTGTGACCCAACATATGGAATCCTTTAGCGTGTGTCTTAAGATCTGACCATCAGAATGACACCCAGGCATGAGGTATGCAGAACTGTGAGCTGGTGAACTCCTTTCTCATGACATCATGCCTCTGTTCAGTGGATGAACAAGGAGTTTCCAACCTGGCCTTTTAAAAAGCCAATGCAAGATTTTACCCTTTCTCTATTCAATTTCATTGTCATTTGACCGGTTGTTATAATTTTTTCTATAATGTAAAATACTGCTCCAAGCAAACTCTTATGTGTGGAATGAATGTGTTTGTTGTGTCTTCCTGCAAGCTCAGGGGAATCTTGTGAAATAGGAGAGAGCGAGGGGAAGTGTCTTTGTATGTGTGTGTGTGGCCCTAAGGAACTCCCAGCAGCTTGATAATTAGAAGCACTCCTGGGCACTTTCTCAGGATCATCACTCAACCAACTGCAAAATAATTTGCTTCAACCATGATTGAGCCCAGAATTCTCCATATTTTGCATAAGAAAGCATCAGAAACTTAGCTGGATGTTTTTCCAAAGTTGGAACACACAGTCTTTTAACATACAGTCTTTTGAGAATTTTTCTCTTGATCTTTCATCAAGTTCAAAAAGCATTTTTTCTTCCTCTGCTCTTTGTTTAATAAAATAGTTTCTTGTGTTCCACTTAATTACTGATCACAGTGGGATTAAATTAGAAGTTGATGAACACTGCATATGTAGGAAATCTGCAACTATGGAGGAATTAAACAACACGCAGACTTCTGAATTAGTCAAAAGGAAATGTCTCTCAGGAAATTTTAAAAATATTTTGTACTGACAGACAATGAAGTAAAAATGTATCAAAGTGTGTTGCTTGCACACAAAGCATAAAATCCACAAAATGTTCACCTAGTTGGCAAAGAAAGAGCAAGCTTCATGATGACAAAATTTCAATGACATCATTGAAATTGGAAGCCGAATCATTACCAAAATCCAAAATTGATTGTATCACACACACACACACAGTTTGTGTAAAACGTGGTGAAATCTGGGTAAGGTCTATGGTTTATTTTTTTTTTTAAGATTTTATTTATTTATTTGTCAGAGAGAGAGAGTGAGCGAGCGAGCACAGGCAGACAGAGGCAGAGGGAGAAGCAGGCTCCCCGCCGAGCAAGGAGCCCGATGTGGGACTCGATCCCAGGACGCTGGGATCATGACCTGAGCCGAAAGCAGCCGCTTAACCAACTGAGCCACCCAGGCGTCCCAGGTCTATGGTTTTTAGTTAACAGAAGTGTTGTATCAATTTCAAAGTCCTGGTAATGACATTGTACTGTAGTCTGTAAGAAGTTTGTATATGCGGGGGAAGAAACAAGTGACTATCTCTGCTATACCTTATTATGACTCTTCCATCATATTTTAGAAAAGCTAAATTCTTTACAAAAGCTCTTAAACTTGGTCTGGAATAAGACACCATAACAGAGGCGCCTGGGTGGCTCAGTGGGTTAAAGCCTCTGCTTTTTCAGCTCAGGTCATGATCTCAGGGTCCTGGGATCGAGCCCCCAATCGGGCTCTCTGCTCAGCAGGGAACCTGCATCCTCCTCTTTCTCTGCCTGCCTCTCTGCCTGCTTGTGATCTGTCTGTCAAATAAATAAGTAAAATCTTAAAAAAAAAAAGACACCATAACAAAGGGAGTTTTAAAAATTATCAGTATCACTCATAAATCAAGGGCACCATTCCAACCACACAGACATGGGGAAAATAATATTGAAACACAAATAACAACCCTATGCCAATAAGGTAGACCATCTGTTTGGAAAGGACAAATTCTTTTTTTTTTTTTTAAAGATTTTATTTATTTGTTTGTTAAAGAAAGAGATCGTGAGAGAGGGAAGACAAGCAGGGGGAAGGGGGAGTGGGAGAGGGAGAAGCAGGCTACCCACAGAGCAAGGAGCCTGACACAGGACTTGATCCCAGGACCCTGGGATCATGTTCTGAGCTGAAGGAAGATGCTTAACAACTGAGCCCCTCAGTTGTCCCTGGAATGGACAAATTCTTTAAAGACACACGTTACCCAAAGCGACATAAGAGAATAAGAAATCCGGAGTAGATTTAAGTACATATTAAAAATAGAATTTTAATTTGAGTAAGCTTCAGGACACTTGGGTGGCTCAGACAGTTAAGCATCTGACTCTTGGTTTTGGCTCAGGTCATGGTCTCAGGGGTGAGAGATGGAGCCCCATGTTGGAGACCCCACTCAGTGCAGAGTCTTCTGTACTCTCTCCCTCTGCCCCTCCCCCTGCTCTCATGCTTTCTCTACATAAATAAAATCTTAAAAAAAAAAAAACCTTCAATAAGGAAAACTCCAAGCCCATGCAACTTTTCTGATGCCTTCTATCAGACATTTAAGAAAAAAAATTGTTTTCTTGTAATCTTATGCAAACTGCTTAAAAAACCAATAAGTAAGCATATTCACTGTGATTTTGATATGCTTTTCAAATGCTGCTCTAGCAACTGAGAACCCAAATAGGGAAAAAAACGATCCACCTCAAATTTTCCTCACAGTGTGCAGAAAAATGAATTTTAAATGGATCATAGATCCATTTACATTTGAAAGTATAAAATGTGGGGCACCTGGCTGGCTCAATCAGAAGACCATGTAACTCTTGGTCTTAGAGTTGTGAGTTCAGTTCTAAGAGTTGAGATGACTTCAATATAAAATCTTCAAAAAAAATTTTTTTTAGTATAGAATGTTAAAATTAAATTTAAGAGAAAGGTTTTTGTGTTACTGAAGTAGGAAAAGATCTTTTAAATTGTACACTCCCACAGTAAGAAAATAAATATATAGTCTTCATTAAAATTAAAATAGTTTGATCTTTGAAGGGAAAATATGAAACACAGCCTGGGAGAAAATATTCGCAACATCTATGACCAAAAAAGAGACTATATACAGAATCAATGTTTAAAAAAACTTAACTTGATAAGCAGAGAAGTAGATATATCTTTTAAAAAAATTAGGGGCATCTGGGTGGGTCAGTGGGTTAAGCCTCTGCCTTTGGCTCAGGTCATGATTCCTGGGTCCTGGGATCAAGCCCCGAATTGGGTTCCTGGCTCAGTGGGGAGCCTGCTTCTTCCTCTCCCACTCCCCCTGCTTGTGTTCCTTCTCTCACTGTGTCTCTGTCAGATAAATTAAAAAAAAAGTTTTTAAATTTCAATGAGCTAAAGAACAAACATTTCAACAAAAAATACGATGCAAAATATACATGAATGATAAATTAAAAATGCATAAATGATAAATTCAATTCAAAACATATATAAATGTCAAGTGCATTGACATTTGACATCATTTATTAGTGAAATGCAACTTAAATCCAAACACAAATATTAATTCACACTGAATAAAAGGGATAAAACCACAGTCAGATAATCGCAGAATTGGCCAATAGCTCTCATATGTTGCTGGTGGGAATGTAGACGATTACATGACTTTGGAAAAAGCTTGGGGTTACTCCTTTTTTTTTTTTTTTTTAAAGATTTTATTTATTTATTTATTTGACAGACAGAAATCACAAGCAGGCAGAGAGGCAGGCAGGGAGAGAGGGGGAAGCAGGCTCCCTGCTGAGCAGGGAACCCAATTCGGGGCTTGATCCCAGGACCCTGAGATCATGACCTGAGCCGAAAGCAGAGGCTTTAACCCACTGAGCCACCCAGGCGCCCCGCTTTGGGTTTCTCTTATAAAGAGAAGTATAAATATAAATTTTATACCTGACGCAGGCATCTTACCCCTGGGTATTTACTCAGAAATCAAAGCACATTTTTTCCCAGCAGTATGCATATGAATGTTTATGGCCCCTATGGTAATAACAGTGAGATCATGAATACCCAGCAGCAGGTGAATGGAAAGGCAAAAATATAGTCTATCCAGTAATGGATCCTGCAACCCCCTTTCCAGGAAATGTCCAGTGCACCCTGATGCACGGTCAGTAAGGTTCGGAGGAAACAATCTCAGGGTCTGTTGGTGAATGACGAGATGAACATATGATTCTCTACGAGTACACTCAATCTCGACGAGCACTGGCAAATGTGTAGAAGGAGCTGAGTCATTGCCTCGTACACCTGACGTTGCTACAGCACTTGATGCTAATTACGCTTGAATAACAATTTAAATAAAAGTACATGGGATGATGTCCACACATGGAATACTATTCCACTGTTCAAAAGAAAGATTCTGCCATTTCCCGCAACATGGATGTCCCTGAAGGACTTTCAGCCATATGCAGAAGGATAAACACTGTATGATCACACTGATGTATGAAATCTGAGAGAGCCAAATTCATAAAAGGAGAGAGTTGACTGGCAGTGGCCAAGAGCTGGGGGAATAGGAGAGATGGGAAGATAATAGATGGTACAAATGTCCAGTGACAAGAGGAGTTAAATTGTGGGATCCAGTGCACAGCACAGTGACTATGTAGTTAGAAACACTATTTTCTGCTTGGAAATGATCAAGATAGGAGACTGCCAATGTTCCCAACAGACGCACCCAAACACACACGCACGCATGCGTGTGTCGACGGACATGTTAACTAGCTTTATATTACGGTAATTCCACAATGTATATGTGTATTAAATCATGACAGACACCTTAGGTATATACTCTTTGCAATTATCAGTTACATTCTCAGTCAAGCTGGAAAAATACCACTGATTAAGGAAAACAAAGAAAAGCCCAAGAATATTGTGGCACCTGTGTCCCCGTGGAGGAATGGGAGAAATACAGTGTTGAGGGAATAAGTGGGACACAAATGAGCACATACCATATCCTTCAATTGATAAGTTCTAGCCCAAACTGGTATGGACTGATACTGATCATTTGGGGTTAAGGACAGAGGGGAATGAAATCCCAATGCTATCAGGCAACTGCCCCACATAATGGAAATGTGCTTTATCCTGACTGTGGGAACTGTGGCAGGCACAATTCACAGGGGCTAACACTCAGATCTCCTGATACAAACAAGGTTTGGGTTTTGTAGAATATCTCTTTTATATTTAGTAGATTGCCCCTCTATGATTCCCTTCTACTTAACCTTGATTTTGCTTGTGCTCCTGTTATTATACAAATATACCATTTTTTGCCCCTCTCTGGTTTTTAACTGGCTCTTTTTATCTAGTTTCTTAGGTTGAAAAATTTGATCCTTCATGTATCACGTTTCTTCTCCTCTAAGATCTAGATACGCCATACGATGGAAGTTTTCTTGTCATTGCATTAGATAACTGTGCTTTTGTTATCCCATGTAGATTGGGAGAAAATATCTGTAACATATCTATCAATAAAATGAATTTTACCAAGACTAGTTTAGGAGGAGATAAATAAATTTATATAGAGATACATAAATATTCATTTAAACTTGTCATGTCCTCAAATAAATTATTTATCACACATATAGAGTATCTGTTATTTGTACTAATCTGTATTGGTATGAATTTGTATATTATTTGTACTAATTTGTATTTCATTTGTACTACTCTATATGGGTATAAATTTTTATTTTAACAAATGCAAATACTTTTACAAAGGACTTGAGCACATATGTCACAACGGATAACATACAAAAGACAAAGAAAAAAAAGCCATTGAAGAAGGGTCAAGAAGAGCAGAGAGTTTTGTAGTTCTTACCAAATTATCCCCACATATCCCATGAGTACATCATTCTACTTTTAGACACTTACCCAAGAAAAATGGAAGTGTGTACCCCCAATCAACTCACCTGTGAATGTTGGTAGCAACTTTATTCTTAATGCACCACCCTAGAAGAAACCAGATGTCCTTCTGTAGAAGAATGGACAACCAAACTGTAGTATTTTTTCATACAACAGAAGGCTGTTCAATAGCCAATATAAAAAAAAAAAAATAATAGACAAACACAACAAAATGGGTCAATCCCAAGACATATGTGAAGTCAAAGAAGGTAGACGAAAAGAGAATGTGTACTGGATGATTCCATTGATTCAAGTTTCAAGATGAGGCAAAACCACCATAGGGTATCGAATGGTAGAACTCTTGTCACTTAGTGATAGCCTGGGTTGACCAGATGTATTTTTTGTGCTGTGGTGGGAATATACTTCATTTTGCTGTGGATGATGTATTCTTGTAGGTATGATGTCTCTATGATGTAGTCACACATACTTGATAATACTGATGGAACTGTAGATTAAAAATCTATGACTTTCACTTATGCACATACATTTCAAAAAAATAGTTTTGTTTATAGCCCCAAAGGGCATAATTCAATGAATACACACATTAGTTCACTAATAGAAGAAACATATTCACCCAACCACAGCTTACTCCAAGAGTCATGGAGACCCAAATCCACAGATTTTCACAAAAATTTAATCCTGTGCCAGAGTTGGGAGTATCTCTGGTTTCATGTTTGGGGATCTTAGCTTCTAGATCTTAGTATCTTAGAAGTATCCTAGTATCTTAGAAGTATCTTAGAAGCTAAGATCCCCAAACATGAAACCAAAGGCACTTAATTTTGATGAGACACCTTGAAGTTCATCCTATTTTCTCCTGAGCAACATGACTCACAGAACTGTTCTTAGAATATTTTCTTCCTATAGTAGTAGAGAGTAGTCCTGCTTTAAGTTATGGCTTTAAATAAGTTTAGATCTATTTCTTTTTTCCAGGAGGAGTCTTTTTCCAAAAGGCTTCTATATACTTCTGTGCCTGACGCTCTGTTAGGATATCTTCTATTGGACCCAGGTGCTTCTCTCAACCCTTTGCTATGAAAAGAAGGGGAGATTGCTTTCATCAGGCTTGATCTATCTCCCTCATTCTTACCCATCTAAGCATTACTGAATTTCTCTCCCAAGTGAAATTCTCCCAAGTGAAGCATGATAACTCGGCGGTGTCCTATTTCTGGTACAATTTGATTGAAATATCTATCAAGTTCTTATGTGACCTTCTCTCTGTAGGCTGGCTCATGAGAACGAAGGTGGTCGTTATTTTTATTTCTAGGTTGTTAAGTGATGATGCTTTGTTTTTAGTTTGGGCGTCCTGGAATTCTTCCTGTGATCAACAGTCAGCTATCCAAAATAATCTTTTTTTTTTCCCTTTCTGGAATAAACAGCACTTATTTCTGCAGCCATTTTCATTCCTAGTTTCTCATAATGTCATGCCTTTTTTTCTTTTAAAAATATTTTATTTATTTATTTGACAGATAGAGATCACAAGTAGACAGAGAGGCAGGAGAGAGAGAGAGGAGGAAGCAGGCTCCCCGCTGAGTAGAGAGCCCGATGTGGGGCTCGATCCCAGGACCCTGAGATCATGACCTGAGCCGAAGGCAGAGGCTTAACCCACTGAGCCACCCAGGCACCTGACATGCCTTTTTTTAAATGAGTGTTTCTTTTTTTGGAACCAGGTATGACATTATTTATTTGTTGTATTAAATTTAAAAATTTAGGTAAACATAGAAAGAATCTTACATTCAATACGCATTTTAAGTTTTAAGAAAGAGTTAGCATTTCACTAGATTTGCTATAAAGACACACATACAGGGCACCTGGGTGGCTCAGTGGGTTAAGCCTCTGCCTTCGGCTCAGGTCATGATCTCAGGGTCCTGGGATCGAGTCCCGCATCGGGCTCTCTTCTCAGCGGGGATCCTGCTTCCCCTCTCTCTCTGTATGCCTTTTTGCCTACTTGCGATCTTTCTCTGTGTTCAAATAAATAAATAAAATCTTAAAAAAAAAGAAAGACATACATACATATGTGTGCATGTATTCATGTAGGTAGGTAGATTGATTGATAGATGATAGAATAGATAGATAATGTGTATAGATACATAAATAAATGATGGATAGATGGATGGATGGATAGATAGCTAAATGAAGGAAAGTAACTGTCATCATTTGAGGCCCTATAAATCCATTGTGTGGGGCTGTCCCATGTATTGTAGGGATTCAGCATTCTTGCTGGCTGCCATCAACTAGAAACCTATAGGACCACCCTACCATCCCCTGCAAAAAAACAACAACAACAAAAACCCAGCTGTCTCCAGAAAATTAGAAATGCCCACTGGCAGGAGAATCTCTCCCACTCTAGAAATAGAATATTAATTTATAAACATGGAGATATGCTATATTGTTAGGTATATAATCCCACCTAATTCAAATAAATGCAGATATCATTAGCATTTCTTCACAAAACAATGTACTGTTTACCTCCAAATATAAAAGAACATTTTTTTTTTTCCCCAGCAGGACAGTGATTCCCTTCTTACATCTAGTGAAAATAAAGTGAATTTTCTGGTATCTTAAGATTCCATCACTTATGTTCCCATTTCCTCAGTGGCATCTGAAAATACACGTTCCTTTACACAGGATAGTCATGTCTCTGCAGTCTCTTTTACTCTGGTACAGTCTCCTTTCCTCTTTCTTTCTTTCTTTCTTTCTTTCTTTCTTTCTTTCTTTCTTTTCCTGATACCTTATACCTGTGTGAGGTGAGACCGTGGCTCTGGCAGTACACCCCTCCCATACCCTGGATGCATGTGGTTGTGTCTCTTGGAGCCCACACATCTCCCTCCAACCCTCTAGTTCCTGTTGAGATTGAAATTGTTTGGGGAGGCATGATTCAGTTAAAGTCAATCATCCCAGGTAAGAATTCCAAAGTGGGATGTCCAGCCCTTCAGGTGGTCTTAGAATAAAATGGTAGCATCATCCTGGTACCCCTGACTTCTGGATGCGTGACTGGCGTCTGATGACATCATCCAGGTGACGTCCTCTGCAGACACACTGGTACCCTTTTCTAAAATGCAGTGCTTATCACTGAGCCCTCACCGCCCACTTCCTCTATGTTCCCAACTCACCTCCTGGAAAAATTGTGTGTACGTTTCCTTTTATGAGCAGTATGTGCATGTGGTGCATGAGAAAAGATGTGTTTTTCCATGACTCTCTGCAGATTGTACCCTGGGATGGCATTCTGTGTATTTGGCAAGATCATGCTTGTGTGTGAATGAACCCACACAGAGTAACACCTACAGCGTAAGAGCCACCTTAGGATGGCACTCGGCTCCTGAGAATGGGGTATTTGTTTGCTTTCAAGTACACACAATTAGCTTCAAATGTCAACTCACAGTTTGTGCTAAGGTTTCCACTTCTGTCCTTTTGAGCCATGCAGTCATAAAATGCAAGAGTCAGAAATGAGTTAGAAGATGACAGGTCTACCATCGAGTGTCTGAAAGGAGAGGTCATCTCGCCTCTGCCGGCATCTGACAGTTCTCAGGCTGATAACAGCTGCTCGTTAAGATCCAAAAAGCATGTTCCTTTTATGCTAAGAGTTGCCTCTTTCTGTCAAGAGGCTTCTGAGTGCTTGTCTGATCCATAATAGGCATTTTGCCATTAAGAGTCTGACCCTCGGTGTTCAAAGTAGCACATTAGTTAGAAGTTCTAAGAATGCTTTCAGTGCTGTTATTTATGTGATTTAAAAAAAAAAAAAAGCTAAATTTAATGTTACACCCACAAAAATTGTTAAAATGTGAATGATATGCATATGCAGCTTTGAAGTTCAAAGAGTCAATCCAGTTAATTCCGTCAACTCAGAGTCAATTCAGGAAAATTGTTGAATGTGCAAATAAGTTGTTTAACAGACAATTTCTGTACCTATTAACCTAGGCATTGTCCAAATAAGTATTGTAGGAACATTCCATGTCAGATATTTTAATTCAGTACATAATTTGTTTTCTTAAACATAGCTTGATTTTTTTTTTTAATAGCCCTGGGACAGTGAACATGGATGAAATAGAAAAGGTATTGCCATAAATCAGGACAAAATATTACATTTTGTCTTAAACTGCATTGCCTCTATATCATAAAATAAGCTTTTAGCTTTTGTCTCTTGAATGTCAGACATCCTGCTGATTCAAAAAAATGTCAGTTATCAATATAATTTATTTATTCATTTATGGCAAAGTAATGAGAAAAACAACCTTTAGCCACATTCAGTATAAACATCGAGTAATCTGAGAATGAATAAATCTGGATATCTATTTTTTTTTAGGAAAGTACAGGAAGGGAGTTAAAAGATATGTCAAATGTAGTTGGGCAGGTCCCAGTCAGGGTCAAGGGGAGAATTAGAGGATGCTTTAGTGTGTATCGGTTCTTAATTGCTGCTATAACAAATTACCACCAACTTATTGAGTGCCTTTAAAAAAATTGCTAGAGTTCAGTTCTCGAGATCAAAATTGAATGCATTTCTCATTGGGCTAAATCAAGCCATCAACAAGGCTCACATTTTAGCAGAAAAAATATTTCTTGCCTTTTCCAGTATCTAGAGAACCCCACATTCCTTGACACGGAGTCCCTTTCTCCATCTTCAACACCAATGACTGCTCATCAGCGACTTTTTAACTCCTCCAGCTTCTACTCTAAGGCCCTTTATGGTCATAATGGACCAACCCAGATAATCCAGGATTCTCCCTCAATCCTAAGGCCAGCTGATTTGCAACCTTAATTCCATGGCCTTACTTCTTCTTTGCCGTGCTAACCTAGCTGACTCACAGGTTCTGGGGAGTAGGGCATAAAAGATTTTGAGGGAGAATGGGCTATTATCCCACCTACCATGAGTCCCTGAAGCATAGATTTACATCAAGGTCCAATGCCCCTTCTTGGGAGTGAGGCAGAAAAGACGGGGAAGCCTAACAGGATTGTAGAGGTTTAAAAACAACACAGTCACACTGTGTTATAGATCCAGATCTGTGGGTTTGG
This sequence comes from Mellivora capensis, assembly GCA_004024625.1. Classification (NCBI taxonomy): domain Eukaryota; kingdom Metazoa; phylum Chordata; class Mammalia; order Carnivora; family Mustelidae; genus Mellivora; species Mellivora capensis. Next base: position 16,388 of record PISX010011954.1, on the reverse strand, counting down.
GGAGAAGAAAAAAAAAAATGACTGGAAATACTTGCTTGCATGATCTAGTCAGCACAAAACCTCAAGACTTAAATGCAAAAAGCATTTGAACTCCATGCCACCTTGCCATGGAGAGATGTAGAAGATATTAGAGAAACACAAAAGGATGACCGACATTCCTTCCTGCAAACTGAGCCTTTGTTTAAAGGATTCAGTACATCTGGATGGACCAACATGGGTAAGCACAGTGGAACTACCTTCATATTATGCCCCCTTCGAGCCCATGTGCCTACCTAGACAACCTCTTCAGGACAGGTCTCAAAAATAGACATATTTCGAACGGGCCATCTTGGCATCTCTTTGCATGCAGTCAGTCACATCGCTTGGACCTTGGAAGTGGTGGGGAAGTCTCCATTCTACATGGTCATTTAAGTGTTCTGTATAGTAATCACGGTCGGTGCTAATTTCTTGGTCGAAGGCTTGAGTGATAGGCTACAATTAAACCTTTATTATTCTGCTTATGGAATTTAGTAGTGCAAGATCCCCCCAAAAAAAACAAAACAAAACAAAATAAAAAGACTCAGTAACAGTTACTTCGTCGCATCCCTCTGTGTCTCGGACATGTAATTGTTGCAAAACATAATCCACTCACAGCCAGCGCTAAATGAATTGCTAATGCCTCTGTTGAATGTCTTAAAACGTAATTGATTCTTTTCTTTAAAGATGCTTCATGCAAGTAGGATATACTCCTTTCTTTTCAGCCTCTGAACGTTATTTAGATGCTGATGCTTTATTTAACCATTTTTTTAAAAAATATTGCAAATAATCCCATCATTCGATATCTATAACGTAAGTCTAGAAATACACAAATGACAGGAGCTATTGTTCAAGGATGTAGGCAAAGAGCCTCTGAATCTCATTCTCTAAATTGCTCTGCATTTATAAAAATCTGTATCGTGAGCTTGCCTTTGATGTTCAGAAATTACAGTTTTTAGTAGTACACCGTATTTCCTCAAATTCATTGTGTCCTGACAACACTACCTCTTCACAATGTTTTCATTCAATAGTCTGGTTTTAATCCATGACCCGTCTTGGTTTCCTAAAAGTGTTCCTTCCCTCCTTCTGGCTTTTGCAGACCCACCTCCCCGTACCAATACATTTCTGACCTTCTGAAAATCAAAGATGTCATAGAACTACAGTTTTATAACATTAAATTACAACACCGTCGTGATAAGCATATCTTTGCCAGCAAAGGGTTACTATTTCTTTTTTTTACAACAGCTCTTTTCTGGTTGTATTATTATTATTTTTAAAATATTTACTTATTTGCTTGAAAGAGAGAGCATGCATGCATGGCAGTGTGGAGGGTCAGAGAGAGAGGGAGACTGAGAATCTCCAGCAAACACTCTACTGAGCACAGAGCCTGACTAGGGGCTCAACGATCTCACAACCCTGAGGTCACAACCTGAGCGGAAACCAAGAGTCAGGCACTGAAAGGACGGCGCCACCCAGACGCCCCCTTGGCTGACATTATTTACGATGATCCTACTCTTGAGTATGAAGTATGAAAAAAGGATACTATTTCATCAATGATTTTGTATTGGGACAACACGGTAACATTTTTCATATGATCTGTTATTGTAGTCAGAGTATTTTAGAGTTGGTCTGAACTGAGTTCATCATTTCCCGTTGTTTCAATGCTGCCCACATAAATGACCACATGTGCCCCCTGTAGTATTGGGGGACGTTGACCCAGGAGTATCCTTTGCACACACTGTGGGCTGCTTAGCCTTCCAGGGTCTTGGGCGTCCTTCACATTGACAAGAACTACAGAGCTGAGAGCTGTGGACCCTGAGCCCCTCAGTGACCGGGGCCAGTGGAGTCTAACGCTCTGTTTCAGATAGTGTCTCTGAAGAACCAGTACCCTCATCCGAAAACGGTTAAAGCATGCTACCTTGTAAGAAGCAGGGCATGGGGAAGTTGAGTGGTTGGGGTTGGGATTGACATGTTGGCATTACCAACATGGGATGGGGGCCCAGAGAAGGAACACAGGGTGCTGTTGGTGCAACCATGACAAAGGCAGGGACACATACTCAGGAAGGGCACCGCACACCAGGAGGACGCGGGGCTGGGCCGTGCATTGTCAGAATCATGGCGCGTTTCCATCCCACAGCAGTCCTGAAGCTCCCAGGGCACCTGCAGACGAGTGAGAGACATACACATGGGCGCCAAGGTCGGGACCGCTGGGTGTTCATCTGGGAACAGCTATAAATTGGAAAGACAGAGTCTGGGGACGAGCTGGGCTCCTTGCAATCAGTCAGACTGGGGAAGAAGCGTGTTGTTGTTCCCCTCTTCACTGCACAGATTGAACCGGCAATCCCGAATCGTTTACAATGCAGTAACTTTGATGGTCTGTGGTTCCAGTGAACCCTACTACCATCCATAAATCATCTGTCAGAAATGGGTGCAAGCACTTGGCTTCTCTCCTCCAGCAGTTAGAGGGGAGGGCAGAGAACCTCTTGACTAAGAGGTGGTGAGCAGTAGGGATTTATCACTCATCACCCTGTTTTCAAGGAAATGTTGCTGGTGAACACTGGGATCTGGGGCAAAAGCAATCGAAGTTGTCAAAGTATTAGCAGTTCAAGCAAATAAGAGACGGAAGTCTCTCATTTTTCTTCCAGATATCCCCGTTCATCATGCCTCATGATGAGAGCTGTCGCTCCTTCCTAAAGGGAAATGGATTTTTTTCTTTCTTCATCCTGTAATGTTCCTTCTGCTGCAGATTCCCCTAGCGGAAAAGTAGACCATTATTCCTGTATTCCCAGTAGGACAACTACTTGCATCTTTGAATCTATTGTGTTTTTTCCACATTTTAGGCAGTGATGGCTTGTTTATAAGTCATGTTTACACGAAGCTCTCTGGTGCAGTATATGGTCCCTGGGGAATCATTCTTTAGTAACCTAATTAGATGGGCAGGTCTTTCATTTGTCATCATCAAACCAACACCGGAATTATTCTTCCCATTCCGTTTATCCCTACCCATTCCTTTCAGCCAACCACAATGCAGACTAAATTTCTGTAGCAATAGGGAAGGCATTCATCAATCACGGCATTGCCCAGTGCATGCACAATTTTTTTTTTTTTCCCATGGAGGATTCATATCTTTGGTTTCTTGACTTGGTTAGTGCTCCCTGGGTGTGTCTGCCCCATTTCTTGCTATATGAGTCTCACCTATTCCAGGATAAATCCTTAAATTTCAAATATCCAGCTTCCCTTGCAGCTGGGACCCCAACCAGTGATGCAGTCTCCTCCAATCAGAGGTGTCAATGCTAGGAGTGGCGTCCAGCTCTCCAAAGTGGCAGACAGCTGGGGGGAATTCAGAATGTTGACTTAAGTCATGACATCCCCAAGCAGGTGGCATCCAAGTGAGCAGTCCCCTGCCAAGCGTCTCTGGCAATGTCTCCACTAGACCAATTCATAAGCCTACGTTGGATATCGTCCCTGGATTAATTTCCCTGTAACCAGGTCCTTGGCCCTTCCCAAAAATCTCAGGATTTGTGCCGTCTCTTTTAGTCAGCCTCTCTGCTTAATCAGCCAGAATGAGCTTCTGCTGGCAGCCCTGGCTCTGCCTCTGATTAGTCAGAGCCCCGGCTCACTCACAGCCAACGGCAGCTGGTGCCCAGAGCTTTTCTGAATGTTGTGAAGTCACAGGCAACATCTCCTCGAATCAGATGACAGTGGGCTGATGGAAATGCCTTTCTTCTTCCAGTTGCTTCAGTAGTGGTGGAGGAAAAAAACCCAAGAAACACCACCAACAAAAAAACAAGCATTAATACTGAAGAGATTATTCTTGGCATGAGTAGCCCAGCATATGCCCAGAATCCCTGCCTCTGACCTCATAATCCACAAGCGTAAATGAATATTATCCTGGGTCACCTCCCCATCACTTAACCTTCTGAGGAGTATGGAGACTCAGTCATGCTTTAGATGCTAGATTATTTCAAGGGAGGGTGTGTTCCATTTCTATATTTTCGATTTGGCATCTAAGGGAGTGGGTCCCTTTTGCATAGACAGACCTTCAATGAAGGTATTGCAGCATGACTGAGCATATTGGACTTTAAGTCCAAAGGGGACGTGTCAAGGACATAAAGTGACAACAGTAACACCAAATGGCCATTTTCGGTTCGTCCACCGGCCCAGCCATCGTTTATGCACTTTTAGGGAAAACCCGTGTGATAGGACTGTGGGATTGGGGCTGATGCTGGAGCTGTTTCAGAAGGAGGCTAGGCTCCGCAGCAACCAGGACACAACTGGTAGAAGTGCTTGTATGCTCTTCTCCCCAAAAAGGGTGTAATGTGTTTCTCTGTCTGGTGTAGACAGAACTGGTCTCCACACGTGCGTACACCTATACACCCCACACATGCATGCACCTGTACACAAAAACATGCATGCACACGTGTACCACACAAGCACACACTCCATATATACACAGTCATGCATGAACATATAGCACACACGCACACACTCCATACATATATGGAAATGCACACACAAAGATGCACATACCACACATGCATACACTGCAAATGCATGCAAATGTGCACACTTTTATACCACATACACACCTCACATGCACACACTCCACACATATATGGACATGTACACAAAAACAATATACCACAGATGCACACACTCTGCACACATGCAAATGAGCACACATGTATGACACGTGCACACCCTCCACACACATATAGACATGTGCACACAAACATGTGTACACATATACCACACATGCATACACCACCACACATATGTGTATGTAGACACAAACATGTATACACACATGCAAGACACACGGTCTACATGTATATAAACACACACACTGTACCACACGTGCACACACTGCACCCATATATGGACACACACACAGACGTGCATACAGGCATATACCATACATGCACACACGCCACATGTACACAAACATGCATGCGTGCATACCACACATGCACACACTCTACACATATATGGCCATGTCCACACCAACATGTGCACGTGTATAGACCACAGGCATACACACTCCACACATACACACACATGCACGCACACATAACACTCTACATGCACACAAACATGCTCACAGTCTACCAGACGTGCACACACTCCACACATGGACATGTACACACAAACATGCATATATGCATAAACCACAGAAATGCACTCATTTCACATGTACATGCACCTGGACACAGAGACATGTGCACACATACACCACGTGAATGCAAACACATTCCACATGTATGGAAACATGCATACACATGTATACCACATACATTCCACAGTACATGCACATGGGCACACACATGCACATCACACTTAATGCACGCATGCAGACAGGTGGACACAGGAACGTGCAATAATGCAACGGAAAGTAGCTCATCTTGTTTTAGAATCCATATAGGTTCTTCTGTAGGACCCTACCCTAGAACATCTGTGGGCAAACAGTTAAGATTCCTTCCTTATTGTGTCAACTAGTGTGCTTACAAATGCTACTTACGTTGCCAAATACGGTACTGCCCCTTGCCTTTTTATAAGTGTGTTAAGGATGTCGACAAGCTTGCAGGCTTCATTGACACTCATGTACCTAACACTGCAACTCACACATCCTGGAATTATTTAAAGACCCGTTAATGATGAAGACATGAATCCCTGGAACTCTTTAATTTGAAAGACGAGACTCCTGATTCAGAACCAATCAAAGAGGCTGATTGTCTCTCAGTCACATTTTTTATCTAATTCCAAGTGGTGATTCAAGTATTTAAAACCTCCTAGAAAGTGTGGTGTACTTGGATTCTGCTGTTTTGTTGTTTCTTGTCTAAAGGCCTCATTGGAAAGGAGACGAAGGAACAGAGTTGGTCAAACATGAAAGGATGATATTCAAAAGGGAATTAAAATAAATGCAAAAGGAAGATGCTTGGTGATGAAATCGAGCTACTCAACATAATTTGGAGACAGATGCAGATGAATTGTGTCCCCTACTGTAGGTTCCTTCTCAGAGCTCTGATTTGGTAATGAGAGGATGGGCAGGTTGGAGGGTATCACTCAATACGTGTATCATCTTAAGTAAATCAGTATAGACAACCATAAAGTGCGTGGAGAGTGTGGTGCCATGTTGACTCGAAGAACGGGTGGGAGCACCCCTGGAACCTATAGACTTGCTCACTTCCCTTTCCGTGGAGTGAGTGCCTGTTCTCACTCACGGGCATCCGTGACACCAAATGAATTCCATCCAGATGCTTCGTAGGGCTGCTGTGGAGAACACGCTTCCCATTCGCTCAGCTGTCCTATTTCAAGACTTTGGTTCATCTGCGCAGCGTATCTTCATCGAATCTGTCCTGTGATGACTCTGTGAGTACCACCTGCTGTGCTTGTTGACTACCCGTGTCCTTGTTCTCCTTGGAAGGAACCAAAGGTCCCTCCTCTTCCAAGGTGTTTAGAATTCTTCCGGTTCTTCCTACACCTCACCTGTTTCTTGGGCATCCTTTACATCAGAGCCAATGTTGATGAGTTCTCTGTGTATACACATCAGTAGAAAATCCATATTATGTCTCTACCTACGAAAAATCTGTCTTCGATGGTGAAGTGATGAGTCTTACGGATAGAATGTATGTGCCCCCACCCTAATTCATATGTAGAAACCCGAACCCCCAGTGTGGCTTCTTTGGAGACAGACCTCCAAGGAAATAATTCAGAAAAAATGAGATCATAATGAGGAATCCCCGATCCTATAGGTTTAAAAAAAGCTTCACCAGGGAGCTCTCTCTTTCTGTCTCCACCGCATGAGGATATGGCTAGAAGCCAACTATGTATACAGCAGGAGAAGAGCCTTCCCAAGACACCAACCACATGGAGACCCGTCGTTTCCAGAATGGTGAAATCATGTCTGCTGTTTAAGCAGCCCCATCTGTGCTGTATGTTAGGGCAGCTCTAGCCGACTGAGCTATCATGACGGCAGTTCTCAAAGGAACAGGGTAGTCTCTCTCAAGAACTCTCAAGGGTTCTGGGAATTCCTTTTAGTTTCTTATTCAAAATCCTCTCCCGCTGCTGGGTTCATTCAGGTCGGAGAGAGTGGCCACAAACGGGCCAATGGGCAGCCCCCCAGCTACTCTCAGCACAAGTCTTGCATTGTGGCCTTTGAATTTCCTGCTGTGTGCCTTCCGCTCCTGTCTAGTTCTTCTCTGGATTTAGCTGGGGCATTAGCTAATTAGCTAGTTAGGAGATGAATGGTGGTGGGACCCTGTTGATTTTACTCTCACGCTCTGAAATCATAATTACATGGAGAATGAATTTGAGGCAAGTGTTCATGTTTCTATAGGGCACTGGAGTCTCCACTCCATGATGACATAAAAAGAATAGTGCATGGCCTTTGTACGATGGAACCTGAGCCAGTTAAGATGGGCAACTCACGTTGGGCATCCTGGTGTCCTGTGGGTACATTTAAAGGTCTAGAGCATTTTTCTTTCTTTTTGTTTGCTTTGTTTAATGACATGTGTGTCTCTTCTTTCCACAGTGGCTTCCTCTTACTTGTTCTAGTCTCGTCTCAATGCCTCTTGATGATTTTCTTTCTGTCTTAGCCTCTCTGTTCCTCTCCCTATGGTGCACACCTAAAATTAATATCACATTATGTATCAACTGTATTTCAAATTAGAAAAAATAAAGAAAGCTAAAAAAAAGTAAGAAGATTATAGAAACAAAGAGGAATGCATCAGTTATTCTAAAATACAATTTTCCAGTGATCTGTTTTCAACTTACTTCATTTGTTCATTCTGCGGCATAAATTGTTTAATTAGCAAACTTGGCTCCTGAGGGTTTGCTTATTTCTCTCTTTGGTTTTGTTAATGTTGAGAAGGCAAGAAGGGTGGGAGGAGAGAGGGAAGACAAGGTAGAGGGACGGATGGCAGAAAGAAAGACTTGTCCTGGTTCTCTACGAGTTTTCGGGACCACCATGGCCTCCCACGTGGGAGCTCACCTCTATAGCTCACTGCACAATGAACAAAAGAAGAAAGCTTAGAGGCACCTGGGTGGCTCAGTTGGTTAAGTGACTGCCTTCGGCTGAGGTCATGATTCTGGATCACAGGATCAAATCCCGCATCTGGCTCCTTGCTGAGCAGGGAGTCTGCTTCTTCCTCTGACGCTCCCCCCTCTCATTCTCTCTCTCTCTCAAACAACTAAATAAAATCTATTTTTTTTTAAAGAAGAAAGCTTAAATTTGGAAAGCTGTTCATACATATTTTTAACGTTGGAGAAACATATTATGAGCGACCGTACATTTCCAGTTGAATGACACATGCAACATGGAGATAGGTCATAGACGCTAATGAGAAAATAGCAAATCCTGGGGAGCCTCACTGGCTCAGTCAGAACCGCATGCAACTCTACCTTGGGGTCATGAGTTGGAGCCCCACATTGGGTGTGGAGGTTCCTTTAGAAGAAAGAATATAGCATGTACTTCTGTTTGCTCATATCTTGTTTTGTTCCTTCAGTAAGATGTGATATGCTTCTCCCTAATTTTTTTTTAAAGAATTTATTTAATTATTTAACAGAGAAAGAGAAAGTGAGAGAGGGAACACAAGCAGGGGGAGTGGAAGAAGGAGAAACAGGCTTCGCACTGAGCAGAGAGCCCGATGTGGGACTCAATTCCAGTACCTGGGATCATGAACTGAGCTGAAGGCAGAGGCTTAACGACCGAGACACCCAGGCACCCCTGTTTTTTTTTAATGAATGCACTTCCAATATTTTTTTTTATAATTATTGGATTTAGAATAGTGTGTCTATATTGTTTTCTAGGTACTTACTGACAGAAGGGGTAAAAACTAAGAATTTTTGTTTATTTGCTTTGTATTCAGCAACTTTACCAAATTATTGCTTTTCATAGTTTTTTTTTTTTTAAGATTTTATTTATCTGAAAGACAGAGATCACAAGTAGGCAGAGAGAGAGAGGAGGAAGCAGGCTCCCCGTGGAGCACAAAGCCCGATGTGGGGCTCCATCCCAGGACCCTGGGATCATGATCTGAGCCAAAGGCAGAGGCTTTAACCCACTGAGCCACCCAGGCACCCCTGTTTTTGCTTATTTTACTTATCCTTTTATTATTTCCCTTGTATATTGGCTGCATAATTATTTTCAAATACATTTTCCACGTCTGAGTGTAATTGTGTGGCTTTCTTCCTGCATTGGGTTCTTGGGTTATTTTGACTGTTTTGCAAATGTAGATACGCCCTTCCATCTTCATAGTAACCGTCCTTAGGAAACATCACGTTTTGAAGTGCTCATTGATTTCAGTGACTCTCCATGTCCAGTGACCTTTCTAGACCCCAGGAATACCTAGTCAAGCTCTCCATGTTCCCAAGTACCCTCACACTTTTTCAGCCTTAAGGTAAGGAGGAATCAACCTGTGCCCATCTCCCTCTTGGCTTCTTAGCTATGAGGAAGCACCAGCGCATTAATTCAGAGCCGAGAAGAAACTGTCTGAGGGTCTACCTGTTCCTGAGATCCATGGGATGTCATGGCTCCCATATTTTCCTCGAGATCCTGCAAGGGCAGTGGGATAAAAGATCCATCCAAATCGTCCATGCCCCAACTACTCCTAAGTCTGTAGGCTCCAACAATTACTTGGAGAGGTCTCTTTGTCAGCCACGTCCAGGAGTAGGGAACTCCCCCACTTTGAGAGTATGAACAGTGCCTAATGGCCTGGCATTCACAGCCCAGTGAGATTTAAGAACAGACCAGACTGGGATGTTGTGGTGTTGCAGATGGGATGCTATTGTTAACAGATAAATGCAACGAGTATATCGTTAGCTTGCGGTTTCTCTAAAGTATCCTGAAAACCTTGACCGGTTTGATGTAGGAACTGTGCAAACATGGACTTATCTGTAGTGCCCTGTGACCTGTTGAAAAAGGTGCTTTTATTTCTTTTTTTAAAGAATTTTATTTATTTATTTGAGAGAGAGAGAGGGAGAGAGAGCAGGAGCAGGGGGAGCCACAGAGGTAGAGAGAGAATCCTCTGTCTGCAGGGAGCCTGATGTGGGGCTCGATCCCAGGACCCTGGGATCATGACCTGATCTGAAGGGAGACAGTCAACGGACTGAGAGACCCAGGTCGCCCTAGAAAAGTGTACTTTTAAATTAAGTGGAAGAAAACTATAAATTTAGTCTTTTCTTTATTACGCCTGCCTCATAAAGAATTGCTTATCATAATGTATTTATTAAATAAGCATTGGAATAACTTTACTTTCTAGGAATATATTTTAATTTGGAGAAGAAAAATGTGCCTGCTTGTGATTAATTTTTCTCCTGTATACTTGAAAATCTTGCTTCCTGATTTTTACTTTTTTACCCTTAAAAATGATAAAAGCCATACTGCATTAACATTTTAACCAAAGTACCATCTTTGAGCTCACATAGTTTAGACAGAAACAATAATCCAGGATTTAGTTTGTCTCCCAATTAAATTCCATCCACCGTTAATAGTGGTCTAAATTGAATTTTATTTTGCTGCCTACTTGCTTCAGATAGTTAATCAGCAATAAAGTTGCAAGATTTTCTATTTTTGTTTTGAAGGTTTTTTTCACATTATCCCCTAATGAAGACATTTCAGGGAGCTATATATAGTATTTTCTTCTAGAACATTAAATACAAACTCAATCAGGCCCTGTTCCTCACAATGCTTATGCCACTTTTAAATGTTACGAAGAAAACTAGGTTCTCAGAATGTTTCTACTCTGAAGAAATATAGTTTTCGTTTTTGTTTAGTTTGGTTTGGGTTTTGTATTTCTTGTTGCTACTATGAACCATAAAAGTCTGTGTCAATTTTGTTTTTAAAGTTAGTTGGTCTTTTAATTTCCAGACTGTTGACTCATGCTGGGGTATTAAATCAGGGAAATCATCAGACACCTAAAACAGTTGGGGCAAACACAGATTTATGATCTGTCTCTCTTATTTAAGGAAGAATAAAAATAAAAGCAATCAAACAGTTTGAAGGGGAAATGCGGAAAGAGACTCCAGAGAATGGGAAACAAACAAGAAAAAAAAAAAAAAGCAACTCAGAAGCTGGTTGATCTGAGAGAGAGAGAGGAAAAAAAAGGGTGAAATAGAGAAAATTTGTTTTAGTATTTGCAGGTGATAATAAACCATACTGTTCATGAGTGAGTGAGTTCTTTTGAATCTGGAATTTTATTTCCAAGAGAAACATAAAGAGTAAACAAAAGCGTTGCATATCGTTAACATTTAAAAACATCTCAAAGGGAAAACTAAGCCAAATCTGTGCAGCACATGGCATTGAAGTATTTATAAAGTAACATAGTGTGCCATTAGGTTTAATTTCTTTGTCATTGGTATCAGAAAATGGTAAGAAAAATGCATTATTCAGGGCATTAAGTTAAATCTCTGACCAGATCCACCTTACCTCACAGTCTTTTATTCATACTGCATCTAATTATTTATTTATTTGTTTTTGAATTGAGGGATAAGTATAGAGTCACAGGCACTTGTAAAAACAGTACGGAGAATCCTGTGTACCCTTCACTGGGTCCCACACTGGTGATGTGTGTAACGGTAGCACATCATCAAACCAAGAACCTGGTATCAATATGGGATGTGTTTCTAGTTCTCACCATTTTGTTCACACAGGTGGATGGAGAAGCGAACGCCATCAGCATGCAGAACTGTTCCCCCACCACTCAGCCTCCTGTTGATTTATTTTTTTAAAGATTTTATTTATTTATTTGACAGACAGAGATCACAAGCAGGCAGAGAGGCAGGCAGAGAGAGAGGAGGAAGCAGGCTCCCTGCCGAGCAGAGAGCCCGATGAGGGGCTCGATCCCAGGACCCTGGGACCATGACCTGAGCCGAAGGCAGAGGTTTAACCCACTGAGCCACCCAGGTGCCTCTCAGCCTCCTTTTTAAAGTGAAACTATTGCACACCCTTCATCCCTGCCAATCACTAATTTCTTCCTTTTCCCTACAAGAAGACTTATAGACTTTGAGACCATTTGGTGACTATTTTGTAACTATTTGTAACTATTTGGTAACTATTTGGTAACTATTTTGTAAGAGGATCATAAACCATGTGAGCTTGACTTTGTCTTTACTTAACAGAATGCCCTTGACATCATTCAAGTTCTTAAAAATGTCCATAGTTGAGGAATAGCTCAAGCTCTTTTTTTCATTTTGTCATTGTGTTTATTTCAGCCAGATTTGGGTGTTATCCATTGATAAATGGTTCTGTACACAAAAATACGCTTTATACTTTTTTATGGACTATGCTTTCTTTTCCCCCCAAACAGAAATATAGCAGTTAAGATACTTAACTTGTTTTTTGGGTTGTTGTTTTTTTTTTAAGATTTTATTTATTTGACAGGCAGAGAGAGAGAGAGAGATCACAAGTAGGCAGAGAGGCAGGCAGAGGGAGAGGGAGAAGCAGGCTCCCCGCTGAGCAGAGAGCCCGACGTGGGGCTCGACCCCAGGACCCTGGGATCATTAAGATACTTTCAGAATTAAAAATACACCCAAACAAAAGTGACTTGAGCAATGAGGGGTGATGTTTTTCAGGTAAGGAGGAAGAGGCAAGAAAATAGTTGTAGGGTTTGTTAATTCAGCGGCTCAACCATCCAGGGATGTTGGTCAGCTTCTCGCTGATGTTCTTGCCTTTCTGGTGGGGATTCTATTGTCTTTAACGTGGCTGCAGTGGCTCTGAATATCATATATCCTTCCATGCGATGCTCGAAACCAGGAAACAGCAGGTTTCGGTATTACCCATACATTGTTCGTGCACAAAAATGTGCTTTGCATTTTTTTTCCCATGGACTAGCTTCTATCTCATCTCCATTCAACACTGACATTCCCAGGCCTCAATCAGCGGCATGGGTTGCACCCTCAAAACTGTCAGGTGAGGGGGCACCTGGGTGGCTCAGTGGGTTGAGCCTCTGTCTTCAGCTCAGGTCATGATCTCAGGGTCCTGGGATCGAGCCCCGCATCAGGCTCTCTGCTCAGTAGGGAGCCTGCTTCCTCCTCTCTCTCTCTGCCTGCCTCTCTGCCTGCTTGTGATCTCTCTCTCTCTCTCTCTGTCAAATAAATAAAATCTTAAAAAAAAAAAAACAACCCAAAACCAAAAAACAAACTGTCAGGTGAGTATGTGGTATTCACACACTCTAAAACAGGATTCCAAAGGGCATTCTTAAATGGGAAAATGTCCAGCAGATGTGAAGGGAAGGACTGGAACCACTGGCTCAGGAGACACTCAACAGAGTCCTGCAGACCTGAGAAGTCATACCTGACCTAAGTCCTCCTTTGGTACCTCACTTCTGCTTCGTCTGCTACTAATATTAACGCTCAAACTTTCTGTTTGCATTGGTTTTGGATCTTTCCTCATGTCTTCATTTTACTGTTTTCCTTGGAAAACAATTTTAGCAAGCAATATTTTAAAAGCCTGCGGCTAGACTTTATGTTATCTTAGCTGACAGTGTATCTTTGGACAGGAAAATTTATGCTCCGCGTATTTATTGGGGTAGCTGAAGTGGATTCTTTCATTTTTTTTTTTAATCTTTTATATTATGTATCTAGTGTTTATGCTTGGCTGTTGTGACTTCTTTATTTACATTTGTTAGTATGGTCAAATTATATTCATACCTCACTGCCCACCCACATTTCCCCTTTAATTTGGAAATTGGACTGATACGGGTTTTAAAAAAGAGTAATTAATGCATGAAGCATGTTAAAGCAGAAAATGTAGTGATTCCCAATGAAAAGGAGGTCCTGCTCCTGTTTTTTGAGGACCCCTGACCCCTCCTAAGAATTAATCACTTGGAAAATGTCCCAGCCCATCTAGCCACATATATCACATTCTTCACAATGTATTTCCATCTTGTCCTTGCGATGCCTACACCCATATTACATCTTTTTATATCAACAAATACAAGTTGCCTTAATTTTTCTTTAAGCTCTGCATATTATTCTATAAAATTGGTGTGGTAGCATGTATTTAACCTAATCATGCAGAAATTGAACTTACTATCAACTGTGGGTCCCTCAAACGATGGTGCATTGTTTATCTGTACACTAATGTCTTGCGGTACACTCGAACACATGCTTTTTGGGTGAATTATGACCATTGGAATCACAGGGACAATAGTGGTGTGATTTTTACTTTGAAAATATTGTGAGAGCTTCCTCTAAAGGGGTTGAAACAGTCAATGCTGTCATCCAAAATGTAGGGAGAGTTTTATTTGTTTAATTTCCCCAGGCTTTTTGCCAGCACATTATAAAACATTTCTAGGGTGTTTTACTAGGCACCTGGGTGGCTCAGTCGGTTATGCATCTGCCTTCGGCCCAGGTTATGATCTTCGGGTTGTGAGATCGAGTCCTGTTTTTCAGGCTCGCTGCTCAGCAGGGAGTCTGTTTTTCCCTCTCTCTCTCTGCCCCTGGTGTTCTCTCTCTCAAATGAATAAATAAAATCCTTAAAAAAAATTGAACCTCACCTAAAAAATTTCCATCTTTCTCAAAAGTTCAGAATTTCCTATGCATCATCGATATTTACATCTCTCTTACCTGTGGGGCAGAATATTTTCATGATTAAAAGCCACCTTGGGGTACACTTTTCCATGTAGTTAGTGGTTTAAATTTCAACTCAAACACTTAACTATGAAATGTATGACTCTACTAGCATATTAAAAAAATCATGTACCCTTTACAAGATGTTTCGATCAGGTTGGCTGTTTCACGTTGCTTTTAAGAATCTGTGTCCATACTCTGTAACAATCCTGGTTTTGCCAAAATAGTTAAAAAGTATTGTTCTAGGGGTACCTGGGGGGCTCAGTCAGTTAAGCATCTGCCTTCAGCTCAGGTCATGATCTCAGGGTCCTGGGAAGGAGGCCCCCATCAGGCTCCCCACTCAGAGGGGAGTCTGCTTCTCCCTCTGCCTGCTGCTCTCCCTGCTTGTGCTCTCTCTCTCTCTCTTTACCAGGCAGATGGTCAACCAACGGACCTACCCAGATGTCCCATGAGAAGTCCTTTTCCTAAGATGACTACTCCCCTTCCAATCAAGCCTGTGGTCTTCATTTGTGCCAAATGCAAAAATGTGCTCTTTGCCTCTGACATTTTACCTTACTGTATCTTTTGTTTGGTAGTGGTGCTGAATGGGATGTGCAAGATTTTAGGGAGGAGTTTTGGGTGCATGTCGTCCCTAAGTAAGGCAGCTATGCTCAGCACTATACCACCAACGCCAATATATATAGGATGTCTCTAAGGGATGTTGGTTGCCGGGTTCTTGGGCTGTCCTGGCCTGGTTGACATCAGCACCCTAGTGTCTTCATGGAAGAAATCTGGAAGAATCTCCTGTTGTCATTGTGGAAACGTTCAAGAAATTATTGCATCAGTTCTTCTAAAATATTTGCTGGAATTCACCAGTGGAACCATCATGACTGCACTTTTCTTTGTGAGCAGTTTGTGTATTTGTGTGTGTGTTTAATTACTAACTGAATCTTATTATTATTCAATAATTGGAGTCAAATTTTTTTATTTTTGGTGAGCTTAACTAAAATCTTTTCAATTCCGTTGATCTCTACAAAGAACCTGCCTAAGATTTCATAGATTTCACTCACTTCTCTGTATTGTTTTTCAGTACTCTGCTTCCATCTATTCACACATCAGTATTTTTAATGTTTGCATATAATTTGCTTCTCTTAATGCAGATCTGGAGACCCTGAGATCATGACCTGAGACAAAGGCAGATGCTCAACCCATTGAACCACCCAGGCACCCCAAGACTGTCTTATCTTTTAGTATAGATTTTTACATTAAGGGCCTGTTCAGCACTAGTCTAGCCACATCCTATATATTTTTAGAGTGTGGTTTTCATTGTTGATCTCCAATTATTTCCCCATTTCCCTTTTGATTTATTCTTTTGTCCCTTGCTTACTTATGAGCATGGTTCTGATTTCCACATGTCAGTACATCTCCCACACCCCGTCATTGTGTATTACCAGTTCTTTTCCAACGTGGTCAGAGACCTCATTTACCCAATGTCTATCCTTTTGCGTGGACTGAGACTCATTGTACGACTTCCTAACATCTAACCAATAATGTGTTGCACCTGTCCTTGACAACCATGCATTCCGACTGGTAATGTGCAGAAAGAGGCTTTCTCACATGGCAAGCTTTTGGTCATGTCTACCTGTTTAAAAAAAAAAATACCCTATAGATAAAGGATTTCTAGGCAGTGCGCTGGCAGGAGGTCCTGTTGGACAAAATTGCTGTCTCCTGGATCTCGGGAAGCTGTTGGAAGGGAAGGGAGTGGACGGATGGACAGCGACACAGGCTTCCTACCTCTCCCAAAGTTAACCCCTTGTTCTTGATTACAC